>KK351041.1:438732-537543 GCA_000671755.1 Glossina brevipalpis
GTTATTTTACAATTAAATGTTCAAGCTCATACCAAAAAGAGAATAATTTATACATTTTTAAAATTTCGTTTATTACAAAATCTTGTCTAATATTCCACGTATTACGCATTCAATTAGCGCAAAATTGTTTATAAGTATCAAATCATAACTTGAATAAAAAGCAGTAAAACATAAATAAAAAAATACAACTTCGTAGACTGACTAGTTCATCAAAGTTATACGGATAGATATAAAAAATCCTTATACTCGCGCCAGAAAAAAAAGGAAAGAATGCATGTATACGGTAGCTAACCTCAACAGTTTTTCTTATTCATTTGATATTTTATACTCTGCAGTTCGGCCACTTGAGCGTGGAAACGCTAAAAGTCTGAATAGTTCTAATATTTCGTCGCTAAAGAGATCCTTTACGGATTATGTGTCGTTCTCAAGAACTAAATATTTTTGCGATAAGTTTTCAGTTTATTTTCCATACAAATTGGAAAAATGGCTTCTGTGAAATGTCACTTATTCGGCAAATTTCAAATTAGTGAAGAACATTACATTACATTTTGTGCCAAAATGACCGGTTAGATCAGAAATTTACTTTAAAAGTGTATCATAAAATGAATAAAATACTAAGAGTTGACTTATTATGCGGATGTTGACGAAAACTAATGCGTAAGCAATAGAGGAGATGAGCAAAAATAAACACAAGACAAAAAGATGCTTAAATTGACTGCATTTTTGTGTTTACTGCTTATTGTTTACTTATCAAAATTTTCATTATGGCATGTTAGGGTATAATAATATGAAATATAGTGCCAGGATTGTACATAATACGGACAACATAAAGCAACAGCGGCAAAAGTGACAGCGGAAATAAATACTTACTTCAGTAATATTGTTTCGGCAAAATGAGTACGACGCTAGCTCCACTAAGCTAACATTCATGGAAAAGTTTTAAAATGCGAAACTTTGTATGACGTCCAGTGCCCATATTATTTTGCCGAACCTCTACACATATAGCCAGATATGTACTTAGGTTAAGTTAATCGAAATTCGTCTCGTCTTGACATCAGTCAGAAGAATTAGTTTTGAGCTTTTGTTAGCTTAATCGATTAAAATGTACTTTTCTGAGCTGTAGATAATTCTGTCCTGCCTTTTTTAACTTATCTTAATACACTATAATTATTTTAAATCGTATACATAACATACGATTTGAGCCAAAAAAAGAAAATAGAAAAAAACAGGGTTTGGACTCTAGTATCATTATGACTGTTCCACTCAACAATGATTAATATCGAGCATACAGTTTGGATGGCCGGAATATAGTATCCGTAGTGTAAAATAACTAAGTTCGACCCGACGTCTATTAATGTCTATTATCCAGCTTGTATGCGATACTAGATTTCAAGATAGAGAGAAGATTCATCCATTCAAGTGTTCTATTGACCGCTTAACGTGTTATAAGTCATATATATATTTTAGAGCATAATTTTATACGAAATCTACTTACATATTTCGACTTAGTTAAAAGCGGCATCATAAAACCGATAATAAAAGCAATTTTAACAGTTTGTTCTTCTGGCAAAAAATCGGACAGATCGTCCATTATTGACGCTCATGTAGAATATATGAGCAGAATAATGTCTCTGGTGCATAATTCTGTGCAACAAACAAATATTTGGAAAATGTTTACCATATGTGGTGAGTATGAAAACAAATAAAAGATAGTTTTTTTACAGAAATTTGTTTTTGCTTAATTATATTAAGAAAATACAAATAAAGTTGATTTACATTTGATTATTTAAGAAAAAAAAGTAGTAAAAGTAATTTTTTTTTATTACTAACGACCGAAAGGGAAAACAAATTGCAAGTTTTGTAGGATTTGCAAGTTTTCATTGTTTCATCTTAAGCGCATTTCAAAGCCGTTGCCATGCACTTACCTTAAGAGTAAGTATTAAAAAATTTTATGTCATCTGATCTTGGATGCGAAAGAAATTAAATCTATTACGTTCTTATAGTATAATGAAATAAAAGGCAAATTTTGGAAATCTTTTAGTTTTCTTAAAGCTATAAACTTTAGAAGTTCGGAAGAGAAAGCATCATAAAATCCGTGGAAATTAAGATAACGTTCATATATAAGTGAGAATTATTATATCTATATGGGGAGGTGTTTATTACAGCGAAAATCACGCCAGGCTATGGGCGCTTTGGGCTTGAGGGAGAAAGTAGTTTTTTTTATTTTTATTTTATAGAAATTTTGAGTAAACTCTTATTTGCCTTTAAATGTGATTTACATTCGTATGATGTATGAAGTTTATTTATCGGACAGAGAATGCGAAGAAACGAAACAATTATTAATTAACGTTCAAGTTTTAAGCAGCCATAGTAATTTAATATTTTGTTAAACAGTGAAACAATATGAAAACAAGAAAAAACTATTTTTAAGTTAATTAGAAATTGGTTTTGCTTAAAAGTCCAGACTATTCTAAATTTCATTTACTTTCTCTTACATGTGAGTTTTTTTTTTAATTAATTTTTTTTCTTATTCCCTTAAACTGTATTTTCTTCAGTGTAGTACAATTATTTAATATCAGCGCGTATTTACATTTTTCTTCTTCTTCTTTCTCGTTATCTTAATTAAAATTATTAATATTTAAGATTTTAAAGGGACAACTGTGTGACTTTCCTTTAAGAGAATAATCCTAAGAAAAAATTGAAAACAAAATCTATTTTTTTGTGATCTAAGAAACAGAAAAATCTAAAAAAAAGAACCTGATGTGCGAGGAAAGCAAATGTTATACTATCTAATAAAACGCTTATGTTACATATCTTTTAAGAAAAATCTTACTGTCTTTTTCCAATTAAGCTATCGTAAAGGAGGATTTATAAACGAGATGCGTGTGGTATATTAAATTAAAATCAATTAGTTTAACTTTGAAATAAATACTTAAATATGGCCAAGTGCTAATTTCTTACGATACTCGAATCTTAACCTACCTGTATACCACAGATTATAGCAAGTAATAGCAGTAAGAGATGTAAATTTACAGAGAGTGTTGTTGCGGCACCGACTGGTAGAATTTGCACATTACTACTACGCGCGTCCATAAGGTCTCGCGACAAGGGCAATTCTGTTGGATCACTTAACTCATCATGACAGGGTAATAATCCTGGCTTTAATATGAATAGACGCACCTTGAAGCCCAGCGGTTGTTTGGGTAGTATATCAACATTATCTACTTGATTTTCATGGTTAGCAATTAAGACATCATTATCATGTTGCTGGAATAAAGAATTCTGCTTGCTGATTAGTTGCAAATCGTCTCCCATTCTAAGTGTTTCATCAAAATAGTCATGAGGACCACTGCCAGTGTCTGTGCCTCCAAATATGTAATGACTTTCGACAGTAGCTTTGTTATTACCACCAGTGATGCTACTGCTGCTACTGCTGCTGCTGCTACTGCTACTTGTACTACTGCTTGCGTCCAAGCCTATTCCTTGATACTGTGACATTGAGTTAAGAGCACGTTTCCGTTTCAAAGTAACTGCATGGTTTTGCCCTTTCAAATGATCATCGGTTAATTGCATTTGTCCATCAACTTGATTGTTAGTGTTACGTCTTTGATTGCTTATAAGTGGACGTGTTTTCGACGTTCGTTTCCTATTACTGGCTGTATTCATCACAAATTGATCATTACTGATACCTGTCAAGCCACCCAATCCTCCCACATTTAACAGATCTAATATATGTGTAGGTACCGGTTCAATGAAATTGTAAAGGTGTGGTTCTTGCAGAGTACAAACAAACTCTTCTAGAGACTCACGCAATTGCTGGTGACGCGTACGATTTTTCAATTCGTACAACCACTGTAGGCGACAATCACAAATGAAATTGTTATCTGAAAATATAAGAAAAGGAGAAACATAAAAACAAGAACAAGAACAAAATTTAGAACGAATTTTAACTTGAATCATAAACGTAAACGTTCTATAGTAAAACTTTAACAGAGACAACGCAACACATGTTTTCCTGCAGTTTAATGTCTAGCACTCGTTATACCTTACTAAGCATAGACAAGACAGATAAAATTGTATTTTTCAATTTTTAAAACAATTGACACTTTGACATGGAAAAATTGGTAAATGCCCTTTCCGACAAGTGAGAGAAGAGAAAACAGAGGAAAGAAGCAGTAAAGAAGAAAAATACAAATGCCTGCTACTAGACGTGCTTTACAAATTTTTTTGTTGTTTTTCTAGGAGATTTAACAATTATTAATCTTCCACTTCTTGCCTCTTGCTAGCTGTTTCCTCTGCATTGTTTTTACTATCTTCAGTTGGAATGTTTTCCAATTGGCTTTAATTATGACGAAAACAACAATTTTTTATCATTATTCTGAAAAAGGCTGCTTCCAATCAAAAATTGAAAAACAAATTGTGCCAACAAGGAAGTATGATTGATGTTTAGAGTGGCTTCGTCAAGCACTTTACATAGACTGGGGAAATACACTCCGACGATCTCTTATATATAATATATGTGCGATCAACATAAGATTTTTAATAATTTACTTTTTTTGCTTGTTTGTTTGAATGCTAGAATGGAGTGGAAACTACACGATGCCAAGAAGTTTAGTAGTAGTAAACAACTTGCAACTAAAGGAAACTCCTTAACACCTAACGAAATCCAATAGTAACTAAATTATAAGTTTTTTTTCCCCCGTACAATTAAATCACTATTCATTACGGAAAATTTTAACAAACACAAGATGAAAACTTTCTTGAAATGCCATATTTTTTGAAGGAATATTTAAGGAAGGTTTGGTCATATTATAATTTGCAAATCATTTCCTTCTAGACTATTTATTAGATTTTGCAAATCAAACAAAAGTGACTTTGAGTATTGTCGTGATTTTAACTGAAAACACATAAAACATCAGGTTACATATAATTTGACATATAAAAAAAATGCTGAAATTAATCGCGGTAAAGTCGTAATTTCATTGAAATCATTGGTTTTGCCTTAAATATGTGTTCGATTTGACAATAGTGGAAAATGTATGGCATGCTGCCAAATCGATGTATTTTAATCGAAATTTAATTTAGGTGGTTTGGATACTAATTTTATATATGTATATATTATATAATATTTTTATATTTCTCTTGCAAAATAAAATGAATCTGCATTTTTTATAAGAATAAAATTAGTATATTTGTGTAAATTAATGTAATCGATTGTGTTTTTAAATGAGATCATTGTGAAGATTGTGCTGTAAGGTAATTTGGAACGAGTAGCTAAATATTATTTTACCGATTTATTAAAATTTTAATTAATATTAGGTTGTCTTTTGTTGAATTAGAAGAACACAATTACGGTTGTATGGATTTATAATCTCAGGTGATTGATGAAATAATGTGAAATCTTCAAGGTATATTTTTAGGCGCTGTACGCCATTTAGTAAAATTAGTATACTTGCTGACGACAAGATAAGAGATAGTACACAGGAAATAATTAGACCAGAAGGAATAAATTAACTCATTTCCATACATTCACAAAGATAGATGCTTACTCAAAATTTAAACGTTCAAGTCTCAAGTGCTCTGTACAAGAAGAACAGAGCAGAAGGCACTTAAGCAGTTACAAAAACGGAACTAATGTTTCTTTTAATGCTAATTTCCCATAATATGCGTAAAAATTGTAGAACTAACTTATCATATGTGTGTGCATGTGCATGTATATTCATCTATGTTTATAATAAATTAAGGACTTTTGAAGTAATTCTCATTTCAAATCATTTGAATAGTTTTACGAAAAACTATCTTTATATAAAATAGTATATGATTGTAGGTGTTGTTGGTACACCAGTGATGAAACTATGTTTCGACATGAACATCTACATATGTATTTTACAAATATATATAAATATAGGTATATATGTATATGCTTATACATTTATTCCGAACTCGTACGGTCACACAAAGAAATATTATAAATATGTGTTCTGAAGTATTCTTTTCTGTTACACTTTTATAGTTAGATTGACTTTACTGGTCTTTGTAAACTAAGCATTAGGAACTTAATGAATAGTAAGCATATTAAATTCATTAAAACATTTGAATTACTTAATAAATAAGAGTTAACAACACTTTTTACCGATGATATCTTTTGTGATGAGTGAGAACTATTAATGAGTGGCATAAATGAAACCTTTAACTCTTTGTATGTTTTTTTCTTTTTTTTTGAATACGTATAAAGTCATGGGGAATAAGGAAATGCTTGTTAATATCCTCACTATAAGACTTTACAATGTTTTATAGAATAAGTAAAACGTACTTTTTACAAAAGATTTTTACATTTGTTTTATTAACTTTGATGATTACTTTTGAAGCTTGCAATTATTTGAAGTGCATGTCTTACTTTTTTCTGGTTGAAAAAAGTATTCTTTTATACTGTCTTTGGTTCTTTTTCAACTTGCTAGCTAAATTAGTTTGAGGGCAAATGCAGATTATCTAAAGCCAAAGAAGGTTAAATCGACCTCGCTTGATGTAATTTTTCGTTAAATACATTTTTAACTAAATTTGTATGATACGATTTGATCAATAGTGATCATAAAAAATTGTTAGAAATAGATAATTTTGTGCTCTTTATTTCATTGATTGAAAACTCTTTAGATGCGTAAAAAAATCATAAGTCGTTCAGTTTGCTTGTAACATTAAACATTGATTTTCACGCCTTTTGCTATTATTCCACGAGATTTAACAAATTTTTCAATTTTATTTAAGTATAGTAATTAGCACTCATAAACGTATCGTGAGTTGAATCGTCAAAAATGGAAGCTATTATTTCATTTTTAGTAATTTTACATTCCGTAATAACTTTTCGGATACCTGTGTATGGATATAGATCGGTTTATGAAGAATAAAAAAATGTGTAATAAAAAGCCACTATTGGGACTGAATGGAATATATATATTAAGTACTATTAGCTTGCTACAGGTGGTGATGAAATATCCCGCTTTCTATTGATAGTTCGCGCCGATGAGCTTCAAGTGATTATCATTAAAATTATTAATTTATATGTTCATAGTAGTAGCTTTTAGTAGCTCTGGGTCTCTAGATTGTGAAGAAACTCTCACCAGAGAGTTGGAAAATCTGGACCATACACAATTTTCTCAACTGGTATCTTGGGCGTAATGAGGTCCCCTACTTCGCAAAGACTATTTGTACAATAGATGATTCCATCTTCTTTCGTTCATTAAAAAACAACTTGGAGAGTTATTTTGTCGTCTGATTTTCGGCTTAGCACAGGCAATAATTCGGAGGCACACGCACTAAAACAAATGTGACATAAACAAAGCTATTCATGAAAATAGGGAAGTAATTGTGTATCTTTTTATTATCGCTCGCTCGGGCAGGAATTGAGAATGAACTTTTTGGCATTATGTAGTACTCTCACAGTAGCTGTCGCTGCTGTCATTTACTGAACATTAACATGACCGAAGATAAGAGGCAAACTGACATTCCTTTGTTTTCTATAAACAAATTACATAATATAAATAACAACCATCGGGTAAAATTAAACAAAAAACCTAATTTATGCAAACTTGAGTGAAGTCATATAAAATGAAATGAAATGAAGGCGAATCTCAATGTCTTCGTAAACTTTCTCTTTATGATACCGTTAATTCATAAATTTAGGTTTCCTGTGATTGTTTTTGTTCGTTTTGAAAATAATCCATATTTTACTTTGGATGATTTCTTGTGCTTATGTTTTGCTTTTACAGCTGATTTTTCATATAAATGCAGCTCGAAAGGCGATTTTTATGATATCTTTTCTTGGTTTATACTCAATACTAATGCAAATTTGGTCAAAGCGACAGCAATTTTATTGTCACCAGATTTGGCATAAATGGGAGAACACATTTCACAGCTGATGTGCTTACATAATGCCATTTCATTTTCAATTCTCGCTTCACACGAAAGGAAGTTTTTAAAAAAAAATTACATAATTACTCTCCAGTATCTTAATGGAAATTGCTGCTCTTATATATGGTCTTGACGTAATTGAGAACAAACCCCCAGTTTAGTTGGTTTTCGTATACAATCTGAAAGGATTAATAGAAAAAAACTTATGACTATAATCAAGTGATGTTTTTAGAAAGTTATGGATGACCTATGAAATTGATTCAGTTGACAGTTCAATTTAATCTGACATCAGAAAGAACACAAAAACAACAAGCAGGAAAATCATATTCTTCTTAAAATAAACACAAAAAAAAAGAAATACGACATTCCGGTTTATGTATATTTTTCTCGCGGTGTAGCAGCTAATAAGTAATCAGCAAAGAACTCAATTTTTTTTACGTGGGCGTGCCTTGTTTGGTTCGTTTTTAATATCAACTTGGGCGCAAGAATTTCCACAACTTTTGGCTAATGTGATGCCGATATCTTTATTTTTAGGACCAGAAGAAAAGCTTACCATAGACATTGTACAGGCAAACGTTCGGGCAGACGAGCATACAGCAGGCGGAGAGATGGACAAGCCGACATCTTTAACCCATTCAGACTTTGATTCTAGTCAATAATATATACACTTTATAGGATACCTGAAGCTATTTTTCTTTCTAGATATTGTAAATGTTTTGAGAAGATAAACATATTTTCATTTCTCGGTAATGACTATAAAAAAGGATTAAAGATTTTGTACCAGTGTTCTCAATTATCATCGTCCAGATGCCCATCTTGGTATGTGACACGATAACATATGTACGAAAGATGTCGCTGCACATTGTCTTAATTAATAAAATCTTTTCTAAGTCATTTCTCGTTCATTATTTGGTTTGACGCTATTGCTACTTCTACTGCTTCTTGTTGCTACGTTCGCTGTTATTACAGTTTTTTGTACTTCTTCTTCTAGTGCTGTTAACTTTTAACCACAAAATTGTTTATGCAATGAAGAACATAAAAGTTTATGTGAATTTCTCTCTCTCCAAACACATATGCAGATTCATACACCCGCAACCATATGAATAAATTTAAAAAAAAAAAGAAACCAACAAAAATTTTTAATGTTCGCATAAATACAGCAAAGCCAAAAACAACAATAACACACAATATATATGTTAATTTGTTGTATCTGTCTTGCTTTCTGAATGTCATTACGGCTGTGTGAAAGTTGTCATTGTTTTTGCTGTCGTTGTTGTTTATTTATTTAAAAGACATTTTGACAAAAAAAAGAGAATAGAAAGAAAGACCACTACAATAAAAGCAAAGAACAGGAGCACAATAAAAACACAACTAACTCTGAATAGCGATATGATTCTATGGTTCTATGGTAAACAAACCAAATGAAAGATGAAAAGAAAAAAACCAAAAACAATAACAGTTAGTGAGTGGAAAAAAAATCATTTGTTATGTGACCATATCTGCGTGTATATGCACAAGCAAAATGTTTGCACAAACATACCTTAATATGTCTACACAATATATGTATGTGTCTAACATGTACTGTATGTGTGCGTACTGCAAATGTTTAAAGTTATGATTAAACGCCCCCCAGTTGCTTACAATTCATATAAAAGCTAAAATATTATAAAAGAGCAGAAGCATACAGTGCAACATAATCTAGTAAAAAAAAATTCTTTATAAACACGTCTGTGTGTGTGCTGCTTTCACATTTGTGCAGCTATACAAGCACACGTATAACAGCATGCTTTTCTAAGCGTTACAACGACATTCTCATGGGTCAATTACTCCCAAAAAGCCTGTTGTTTGGCCATACCTCCTTCAACTTAATATTAAAAAAAAGGACGAAAAACAAACAAAAAGTATGAAGAGAACGTAACCGAAAACAAAAACCTTTCATAACAATGAAATCACTTAAAATATTCATTGTCCCTACTAGTAAAAAAAGAAGAAAAGAAAACATACATACATATGTAACTTCCCTCGGGCTACATTTTTGTATGCACATATGAACATATGTGTGTCTATATAGATGTACGAATGTATACATGCATATATACTATAACTAGGACGTATTTATTATTGTGTTAAGATAATATTTGTTTTTCTAAATAATGCTTATTTTTCGCAAGGCTTTAATTCAATTATTTTCCTTCTAAACGATTGCAATTTTTATCCTCAAACACTTTTTCTCATTCTTACTTATTTATATCAATTACTTGACACTTATAAATTTAATTTATTAAACAAACAAATCATTATCCATAGCTAAAAGAGAAAAACATAATGATAACAACAATGAAGCAGTTACAAGCGCACAGTGGTGAGCAATGCAGCAATTCAAGACAAAAGCAAATGAATTCATCAATAACATACGAATTTTTAGTGATGAATTGAAATTTTTTTTAGAAGTTTTTCTAATCTGATTTAAAAAAAGTTAAAATTCGAAAAGTTCAGTTTAAACAATTTTAAAAGTATGTTGGATATCCATCGTATCCAGTAAATGTATAAAAAACTTGGTTTTTCTTATTACTTGTAAGTAGTTAAGTTTCTCCTGAAAGCAACGATTTGTGCATGGAATTTATAAATGGATTTTATAATTATTTTATCCACATTTTAGATTAATATTTGCTATAGAATGAATTGTTATTAATGTTTTCTAAAGTTTACTTTCTAAATATTTCTACTCACTTAGTCATAAACTATGCACTTAACATACACGTTTCATGTACCGAAGGATAGGTGGTATATTCATTTTGTCATTTTGTTTGTAACGCGCGGAAGGTAACTTCAGAGAATCCACAAGGTATATATATTCTTGATCAGCGTCAAATTTGGAAACGATTTAAACGCGTCTGTTTGCCCGTCAATCTTACTGCCCGCCTCTCCACCTGTCCATCAGTCCGTACGTGTATTATCTGCGGTAAACATTCTCCTGCCCGCAAAAATGAAGATGTCAGCTTCAAATTTAGCAGAAAATTCAGGAAATTCTTTCACATACGTTGGTATTGAAAGAGCTCCAAATCGCTCACATGCCACGTCTACAGTATAAAATAATCTGAAGACACCTCTTTTTAGTGTTTTTCGCAACACTCATAAACTGTAAAATAAAAATTTCCATCATATTCCATAGAAATAGAAAACCACGCCCATTCACGCCATTAAAGTTTAATCCTTTTGACCTTTTTCTAAGATAAAGGTGGTGGGTATATAAGGCTCGGCACCGTCGCATATAATTTTGTTTCTTGTTTAATTTTATATCTCAGTTTCTCAGAGCTGCAGAGGCTGGCAACAATTGGACCGATGGACGGACGCAAACGATTAAATCAACTTAGAATCCTACGTAATATGAAAAACGTGTAAAATTTAATCAATGTTTGCTTCAATGCAAATGGCACACCCACTACGCTTTCATTTTATTTGAGGTGAAAACGTTAGAATATTTCCACTATATTTCAGATGTTTTATAACTTTATATACAATAATGAGCGTTTTTTTTTCTTTGTTTAGGCCGTATTAGCAGGAGAATATTAAAATTTTCAAGTGTTTTCAGGCGAATTATTAGAATTTTAAAACTTAATCTGGGCAATTTAATCAAAAATCTCTTTGAATAAAATACCTAAGGTGAGAAATGAATGTTCAAACCAATCCATTTGTTTATTTTTTAGTTTTTATTTATTTCTTCACATACGCAAAATTCAAGTACACTATTCATTTGAATGTAACTTTGAAATCTGTTGCATAAATTTACTTTTTTTTTTCTTGCACTATTTTCATACTTAAAACAAATATTCATTTGTTTAGTCAAACCTGTCCAAGTTTTATTCCCACATTTGTCTAATGTTTTTACGACATAGTCTTACCAACCTTTTAAAAATACGATTATACCACTTGATGCTTTCGAGGAACTTTTCTAATATCATGAATTCGAACATTTTAGTGTAATTTTATTCATAAGAAAGTTTAAATTAAACCATTCGGTCATGAATACGCAAATATATACATATATACGAGTATAAACTAATTTATGTACGGAAACTTTATGTTTTACTCTACTTTATGCGAACATTTAAGACTTTCAAATATCTATTTGCTTGAGTGTATCTAACCTTCTAACTCAGCAGGGATGTGCTATAAATTTTTAAAGGGGCTTTTAATAGAAATGAAAAATTGTCAAATATTACCGTTCCTGTTAAACACAATGTAGTTAAATAATAGAAAAGAAAAGTTTACATTGTAAACTTCGATCATTCTATTGGCTGCAAGGCTAAGACGATAAAGCAATATGTTATATGCAAACTTAGAGATCATTACTAATTTGCTTTTATTTATTTTTACTACATCGTATTAAAGTAGAAACATTATAAATACTCCATTCAATTTAATATATCTTTATGTCAATTGCATTTACCTTAACATAATTTAAATTGAAAGGTAAGCAAAAAGTTTTCAAAATCGATTCATTTTATTAAAATCATACGAGTGTAAACGTAGAACATTTTTTATACCGGCAAAATAGAATAGAATCCAAGTTTCTGTTTTTTTTTAATAAACTCTAGAAATTCTTTGAATTAAAAATGAAATATTAACACATTTAAAAGAAAACTAACTTATTTGAAAATATAAAAAGTTTAATTCAATGTTTTTCAATACTATCTCTTATGGATAGATTTTGAAGATCTGGTTAGAGAAGAGCTCAGGAGACATCGAGTATGTCATATATATTTAGAGAGACTACCTTTAATTAGTCTTCTAAGAGAACTTTCATAGCATATTATATAAAATACGTTTATTAACAAGAAAAAAATTACTCGACTTCATAATCGAATTCAAAATCGCGCCATAGTCAATTTGTATCAGATATTGATTTGTAAGGTAGACTGCGGAGCGCTTCAATCTCTGTATCTGTCGACAAGAAGGTATCATTAAAACCAAATCTCTACATTTTTGATACTTTAGTTTATCCGAAGGGATAATTACCAGTTTACTGATACTTGTAAAAGGATCTACGAACCTATCAGCCAAATTGGCTGATTTTCGAATAATTACGCATAAGCGAGACCGGTTTGGTTTTTCACATAAATTTTTCAATTGAGGTTTTGAATTGAAAGAAAGGAGAGGCAGAAAGGTTACTAGGTAAGGTTGTTAGGTAGACAGGAACGCTACCCATAATTCTATGCTTTAAAAACATTTGGAAAATCTAATATGCGTCCTCTAATGGGTGGTATAAAAATGGAAGAGTCAATCATAATCCCCATAGACGCACTTTTGCTATCCTATATCTTAAACAAATAAGTAAAAATTGCAAAGTGTTTTGAAAGGTGCATTAATCAATCAATCTACAGTAGTTTCGTGAAGAGTTTACCGCTTCAAATAAATTATTGAAATTTTAAGTCCTTAGCAGTACGTCCGAGAATATTAAAAAAAATTTTACATAAAATTTCATTGTTATATCAAACACTCCTGTGAAAAATCTTTACATTTCGTGAAGATATTTTCAGAAATCAATTAAAGTGATACATAAATGCTCAAAAAAAAAAAGAAAAAGGAAAGAGGATAACATGATTAATGATTATGAATATATATTTTCAGTTTTTATATTAAACTTGCTCATAGCGATACCTTATCTGTGTGAGCCAAATCTATGTTGAAGTATAGATTGAAACATTTTCCAAAAATATTCACTTCAATTAAGTGCACAATACTTATATGCATGTGTGTATGTGCTGCTTCAACTAATAAGTTGTTGTGGGTGAACAAAGTTGTGTAAAATGTTTCTATATTTTTAATTTTTATGCTAAACATTACCCGCAAAATGTTATGAAATGGTCTAATTAAGCGAATCTCATACCCTCAAGCATATGCATGTGTTTTGTAAGGTTAACTATGTACGTTAATGGGTATTCTACATACAAACACACCAGTAATTTTCATTTTTGATAGAATCTTAATATAAATGACAAATGTCAGCAACAGATAACTACTCAAACTCAAATTTTTTAGTTCTCCTTTTCCTCCTTGTCTGGACAATATTGACTCTTTGAAGTATCACTAAAACAAATTCCGGACATTTATTTATTGTTATAAATAATCGTCGCCGTAGACTATAATATTCATTCATATGACACATTAATTCATTGGTACACTTAAAGGCATTATTCATATACACATAAACTTCGATGTTGATTTTGTCCTTTCAGCTCGTCTTTCTTTAGAGTTCCGGAGTCTAAGAACAATAAAAGAATATCTGAAATTTAATATAATTAAGCTTCGTTAAATGCAACCACATATTTCATAAAGTGAGTGTAATGTAGTTGCAAAAGATCAAAAAATCGAATTTCTTGGTTAAAAATCGAAAAAACAAAAATCTAATCTAATATTCACTTAAAGGGGCATATCGTTGTAATAGTTTAAAAAAAGCGTTTTTCTTGACAATTTTTTTGAAATGGAAAGAAAGGTGATAGAGGAATTATATTTTGGAGATTATTAAGCGTAGTCATATCAAGTACTAAAAAAATTATTTTTGAAAAAATCCAAAAAATGCCAACGTCGGAGCCACTCTTTCGGGGCTTCGGGGCCCATGGCAATACTAACACAAATATAATTCTAAAAAAAGCAAAATATGATTTAATTGTACATTCCTGTGGCTAGTGAAGATTGCAGGATTTTTTCGAAATGAAAAATTTTAATTTTCGAAAACAAAAAAAAAGAAAAAGAACAGGTACTCGTTTACTAATAAAAAAAATGTTTAAATTAACTTATCTGTAAAATCCTATGTATGACTCTAGAGGATACTGTTCTAAAGACTTTGTAAAAAATTCGAGTGAAAAGAACATGGCTTGTAAGAGTTTTGTTACAGTCCGATTAGAAAAATAATGTCAGAAAAAAAAACGCGTTTGAAGGTCTGTTATGTATTCTGGATATGTTTCTTAATTACAATAAATTTTTTACTATTTTTTTTTATTAGTCCACTATTCAAAGTCCATAAAACTGCCCTTCCATACCCAAATATTCCTCGTCATACTCTTTCTTCGACAATTTTTTCCCCAAAGTGTTTCTTTTGCTGCATCTATCAAAGGCAGAATCGTACATTTTACACTTTATACGTAGTGAAATGACAAAGCGAAAAGCAAGAAAATTTATATTTCTGTAGTCGAATTCGTAATCAATTTCAAAAACTTCATTTCAAATTTTAACATAAATACCTTTCTAGAAATACTCTTTTTCATTCAAATCCCTCTCAGTATTTTATTTAGTAAGCGGTCGCCTCGATGAAGCTACATTAGCATATTTTTGTTTGGAAATGCTTTGAAATGATTATGAACACTCTCTAAAGATGACTTTTAATGCATTACCCAAGTTAGAAATCAATAGACAAGATATTAGGCTGTAACTTCCCAGTAAGACTTTTGTTTTCGTATAAAGGAAGTCTTTTTGGAGTGCTTTAGGAAAAGTCCGAAATTTCATTGAAAACTTTTGTTTCTGGTAATGACATTTTGCTACACATATTCCAAAAAGTCCAAGGCATCTATTAAACTAAGAAAAAAAGCATAGCTTTTGAAAAATCTCTTTTTTTTTCCTCCCTTAAGTATTAAACAAACATTTACATAAAAATTCTGTACAAAAATGATCTCGATCGATTCAGTTATCGATGCTGTTATTAAATTATTCGTTTATTCAGCTTAAAAAGGTGAAAAATTTCTCAAGCACTTTTAGATCATTTAAATTTTTCCTAAAATTCATTTTGAAACTATATCCCTTAAAACTGCGCTACTTGTAATACGAAGAAGCTGCGTTATCTTCAGTGTAATCTAATTCAGAGGATCTAACTTGAGTCAGAAATTTGTATTCTTAAGTTATGTTATTATTTTGGCCATATGTTCTAAAGAGTCTTAAAAATATTTACCTTTTAAAAGACTGTAACTCCTATAATTACTTCTCTAACTTTTATCGTATTTCTCTACACTAACGTTTGATTATAACATCAACGCCATTCGTAATAATGAACTTAACATTGCAAACAGCATCTGATATTATAAAGACAATAAAATTTTGCTATAATTAAGTTAAATTAAATTATATTGAATTAAATTAAATTAGTTTAAATTAAACTGAATATAATCTTTCCATTATGAGGTCGCACATGCAATCTCAGATTTTTCACGACATATTATAGTACAGTGAATACATAACTGTCTATAAAATTCCTTTACAATTATTTCAAAAATACTGTGTGGTAATTTTAGCACCAGCAAGCAATTGAGAATTTTAGTGAAGAATTCCTATAAAACATTGTCAACATATTTAACAAGTATATTAGTATTTTTTCTAAATTTTTTTTTATTATTACGATTATACGTAGTTAAGGTGCAGCATATAACGAATAGATGGACGGATAAATTATTAAACAATGATTCGACCGGACAAACAGACAAACAAAAAGCTTAAACATAAACCAGCAAAAGATACATTCAGGCAGATAATCGTTCAAATGGATGGACCATTGGATGCTAATTATATAGATGAAGTTTGATTACAACGATTTTGATTATGAATCTGTGGAATCGCAAATATATATTTGGGATATTGCAAATGATATAATTAATACACGTACGCCATGCACCGCAATATTTTTAGTAATTTGCAACGGTAACTTTACCTGTATGCTTATATGGTAAATATATATATATATATATACGTACGAGTCATACACGCATATTATTGTCATGTTATACGACAATTAAAGGATGAGTTGGTTCTGTTCTTATTTCTTATATAAAACGAAAGGGCTGTTAGGTACGTGAAAAGGAAAACTAAAGGTTATTAGCGTCGTTCAAAAGAAATTTCTTGATCGAGCCTCCTAATTAAGTTCTCGATCACCATGTGAGCATATATACGAACGTATACATATGTTTACACACACACAAGTCTTCATTATTTACGACTATATGAATCCATGTATTTACGTTTATACGACAGACTCAGTTGAAAGACTCAGGGACATGTTTGCGGTTTTATTGTGTATTTATTTATTAGTTTGAGGTGAGTTAAATCGAACGTGACAGAAACACGAAATTAAATAAGTTACAAAAATTTATTTAAGTTCTTTTTTTTCAATATTATTAAAATCATTATTCATTCATTTAATATAAAATTATTATTTCATTTAAACATCAAACCAATGTAAACCCTAAAGGTACGTATAAGATTTAAAGTTAATTTTTTCTTTTTCCCATTAATTTGCTCTATAATTTAAAACATTTTATTTCTCCTTTATACGCGATGTAGGATATACCAAGAAAGAAAAAAAAATTAATACAAATATATAGAAGATGTGGAATGATTCTTTTATTTTTGATTTTCGTTTTACCTTCAAATTTCAATCAATCGACAATTACTTACACTTTCATTTCAATTTCGTTTGCAAAATAAATAAAAATTTCGAACGTTTTCCGTTACAAAAACATCAAAGAAACATATAAGGAGGGAAAATTGTAGTTATACTACTAGCACACAGCAACCACCGTTTGCCTTCGCCCTTCCTTTAAATTACTTGCATATGCAATCATCATGTAACTTGAGAAATTGTCGGAGAATAAAGCGAGTAAAACAGTTTAACTCGCTTTCGGGAGGAATTTTGGGCACCGAATGCTTTGAAAACACTTTTCTTTATTTATAGATGTGCTAGTAGTAGAGACATAGGAACTATTGCCCACAAAACTTTCTTATAGTAAAAGCGTTACGACTTTGTTTGGTAAATTTTAAATCGATCTCTGGACAAAAATATCTGATAGACATTTAAAGGTGTTACGTATGTAATGATCAAACTCGTCCGGCTTATTTGCGGCTGTTAAACTGAAACGCCTCTAAGAAAAAAAGAGTAAGAAGTTTATCTTCAGCATGGCGGTATTATTTAATGACTTCCATTTTAAAAGGTACAAGCTGTTAATTTCGGAAGTTTTAGTTAAGAAATTAGAATGATTTTGCCTTTGAATTCTAACGTATCTCTATTAGATATATGGGACTGAGAAAAAATTCAGATCAATGTTGCTGTAGTTTGTAAATTACAGCTTTTTGTGAACTGTAGGAAGAAGAGCCCACTTATATTCAGATTTGATATGGCACCATGGTAACAAACAATATACAGATCAGTTATTAGTCTTTTATCTCGATTTTCTCCAGTCGTTAACATTCCAACAGCCGGCAGAAGACTGAGAGTCTAAAGTACATGCGAATAGACCTCGCGAATAAATCGTTTTACAATCTTAGATTGATCTCGATTATATACATTTCACGATGTTTTTAATACCTTTAACGGATGATACAAAGAGGAGGATAATTCTAGTATACCTTTACTCTCGTTCGGCTGAGGACATAAAAAGGGCGAAAAATGGTAAAGGGGAGATCCTTTTTTTAAAAAACATTTAACATTTTTCAGTCAATATGACGCTGGAGGATAAACAGAAATACATATAAATATTTTGATTTGGTTTGAATTGTTTACCACACCAAACTTCAAGAACTTTCAAATCACATCATTTATTTCAGATCATATCTATTGATATTTCGTACATGATAACATAACCACATTTTCAAGCTGCTTAAGGGGAATTCTTTTTTTTTTTTTGATTGAAAATTGAAATGTAATTGTAATAAAGAAACTCATAAATATGTTCGTATATGTGTTTGTAAAGGGAACAAAATTATAGTAAACTGCATTCCCTTTGGGGGAAAAGTCGAACAACATTCGACGCTATGCGTAGACGTGATGCCAATGCAAATGAAAATTAAACAATTGTTCGCCTATATTAGTTTACTGTAAAAGAAAATAAAATGCGACCTAGTTCTGCTCATTTTCTCTATTTTTTGATCATATATTGATATCAATTGTCAAATATCTCGAACGGAATGAAATACCTACCTGAAAACCTAGAAAAGTCGACGGGATTAGCGGCATTAATTATATGAGTTTATTTACCTATCTGTCCTTAAACTGTTGTACACTTCTCTGTGAGGAACTCAAATTAGAACAAGCAAGACGGAATTTTCGATTTGGAGTAATTCTTCCTAATACTACAACATTCTATACGATAAATTATTCATTCGATATAGCGATTATATATCGTATCGTACACATCGTTTACAACCTGTGTTTGAAATATGTTTTAATTAGCTAGAATTTTATCGATAACTCTGTATGAATGAAAAACTACGTTTATATGTTTTGTGTATTAAGTTTTTTTTGTTAAATAAAGAGATGAAACCGTGCTTTCAACGGGTTTGAGAGCAAGGACGAAGGTCTCTTCACTTAACTCATGTTAAGTATAAAAAGTCGTATGTATCTTATCGGTTCTATGTCATATACTTTGTGGCGTTGCAAAGTACACGTTATGGTAAGTGCACTGAAAATCTTAATAATAATCTACGACCTAAAGCAAATGTAGATGTGAAACTTTGTTCGAACATTGATTAAAGTTAAATAGAAATTAAAGGTAAATAACTTTTCAATACGACAGTTGACATGACCTCAATTTACGATGAAGTGCATCTAAAATTCGCTCAGAAGTGAGTCTTATAACTTCTAAATTATCGTTAGTTTATTTACGATTGAGAATAAAATTGTTTACTTGATTCGTTTATAGACAGGTCTAAAGAAACCAACCTTTTCCACACTTTAACTGCTTTGTTGAGATTATTCGAGTTTACTGAAGAGAGTCAAATGTTGAACGCTAATGCTTAGCCTATTCGGCACGTTCAAATGATAAGATTAATATCCATTTTCAATTATAAAGTTTTAGCTTCAACTCCAACAGATTCAAAACGAAAAAGGTTTTGGTAGATAGAAAGCCATTCGTCCCCTTTTTAAGTTTTTGCTTCGTACTGAATAATTCAGTTTGTTTGAAAAATTCGTTTACGTTTCAACTCCCTGCTGCAGTGTATTAAATTTCAATTTTCTTTTGCTTTTAATACACCAATGCACTCGAGTAGAAATGAAGTTATTTTATTTATTTACTTATTTTTTTTGTGTGTTTCTGCTTTTTATCCCAATCTTTGATTAAATTGTTTGTTGCAAAGAAAAATCTATAAAAATTGACAGGCGAAAAAAAGAAATAAAAAAGTCTAAATTGCGTAGAAAATCAGATCAAGCAGAAAGCTTATGTTAAAAGATATGCGTACATTACGACATGAGTTTAGATTGTCGTGTGTGTGTGCGCGCATTAAATTAAAGGAAATAAAACCAGAGAGAGGAGCAGGAAGTAATTTTTTATAGTTATGATAGTAAAATAGGCTGTTGTTCTTTGTACAAAGATTTACGGATATACATTCACGCCCGTTATACATATTCACAAACTGATGTCTTTATCTATACATTTTATATGATGATTTATATGATGATGAAAGCAATCGGCTGTGATAAGCTAACATTGCTTTTATATTCTGAGTGAGAGTCTAGAAAAGTAAAGCATTCACTGTTGAGGCTGGATTAATAATAAATAAAATATAAAAAAAGCTGCTTTTTTTGGTTCTTGCAAGTATTTTTAAAAAATTTTCTTTTTCTGTTGCGTTTTTCTAAGTACACCTTTATATTTATTTTCAATTTCTCTTCAACCGCTTTTCTCTTTATTATTTCTTTCCTTCTTTCATTTGCTATAGTGGTTGTCAACCGCCCAAATTTTACAATGGTCGTAGAAAAAAGAAACAAACTAGACTTTTGTTCATTCCTTGTAGGCTTTCTTGGTTTAACGACTAGTTAACCTAACCGGCCATTGTGCTACAATTGCACAATTGTTGCCATCAAGCACAAGGTAGTAACAAAGTCAATTTGCCTCATTTTTTGCTTTTATTATTATTATTTTTTTATATTATTTTTACACGTTCGTTTTGAACAAATTTCTTTCCCCTCTGATGGTAATAGTGCAGCAATGCGGAAAAATAAACCATTTGATTTTTCATGATGTGCACACAACGTTTCCTTAAAAACAAAACAGGGAGAGAAAGAGAGGGAGCGAGAAAAAAAAGTATACAAAGAAGAAAAACAAGTGGCAGAAAATCTAAGTGAAAAATGATCTACTTTCTCATGCTTTCTTTCTTTTTTTTTGTTTTTTTTCTGCTTTCGTTGTTCTTTCATTATATCCGGCTAACAAGGATTCTCTAGAGCATAAAGTAACATTCCAAACAAAAAGTACCGAAAAAACTACAAGAAATAACTGGGTTTGCAATGTATCTACGAACTTTAGAAGTGAATCTATATACACACATCCTTATAAATAAATGTATATTTATTTAAATATATATACA
The DNA here is from genome assembly GCA_000671755.1 of Glossina brevipalpis. Taxonomy (NCBI): domain Eukaryota; kingdom Metazoa; phylum Arthropoda; class Insecta; order Diptera; family Glossinidae; genus Glossina; species Glossina brevipalpis. The sequence continues at coordinate 459,976 of KK351041.1, forward strand.
TATATATATGTATATATTTTAATAAAAAGCTTTAGCATCTCTACAATCAACTAAGTCTAGATCTTAATATAATAAACATCGATTATCCTTCTATCTCTTCTCAAAGCCTACTATGAAGAATTCCGGGCCATTTCGTTTTTCACACTAAACATATATAGTTAGAGTTCCCTTACAAAACCAAGCCACTAAAATGCATATGTGTATTAAAGAAATAATAAAAAATTATGTACGGGTCAAGTCGAACTGTGTGCAAGATAAAGCGAAAATCTATCCAATTGATATATAGTTAATAATATGAGGGTGTATATAAAATAAAATATATTGCACCAAGTATTTGGTCATATTTATCGAAATATATTTATATATATACATATATATATATATATATATATATATATTTTATTTTAAATAAAAATTCTACTTATCATTTAGGTTAGGGCGAATGCAGGAATCGATCCTGCTCAGGTTAAAATTTAAACTGATTAAATTGACAAAAAAGAAAAATACAGTTTTTTGTTCCAAAGGAACAGTTTTAAACTTGTTATAGTAATTTAATCAAACGCATACAGAATAATATGGTGGACGTTGCGAAATTTATTCCGTTTTTCAAACTGATCACAAATATATATACTTAGTCGCATCTACGGTGCATCTATGTTATGAGCACATACTTAGGGATTTATGTGTAAAAATAAATATAAATGTATGTTAAGTGAACATTATAAATATCTGTTAATAGCAAGTACTTTAGGAAACCATTTTAGATATTTAGTACAGATCACTAGGTATTTATAATGTTTTATTTGAAAGAAATACCATTTAAACTGAATTCACAACTGAGAAATCGCAAAAGAGTATTCAAAATTTGTTACAATTTGTATTAATTTATTCTTAGTTTTATAACCTGAAGAAACAAATTTCGGGCTTATTACGCGATATTGGAAATCTGGAAAATTTGACACATAGTGTTTGTCCAAAATAAATCAAATAATTTAAGTTACTTTATGTATAAATTTGGATTTAGTATTAAAATAGACCCGACAGTTCAATTTGTACAGTAATAATCATCAAATTCTTATTTTTGCCAGCAAACCAAAGTCGTATAATAATTTGTTTTCTTTTTTATTTGCAACATATCGAAAACAAATATCCTCTGACATATATTACATACATATATTTCTCCAGATTACAAGTTGATATAACCATATCTGTCTGACCGTCTGCCCGCCAGCAGTCTGTTCGCTTGTTCGAACTATCTACATTGCACGCTTTCAAACAGGAAAATAAAATTTCATGCCCAAATATTGCAGGTCAAGCTTGAAAAAGCATATCTGATACAAGCAAGTTTACAATTTGATAGCATTTAATCGTACAATGTTTTCTTCATTGTTTTATTATATTACAAAATTTTTAAAGCTATTACGGCTATTACGCTTATCACGCCTCCGTTTAGATTTTATCTATAAAACCGACAAAATTTAAGGCTATCAACAACAGACGGTCCAATGAACATACGGACTCATACTTGCGCTTTTTGGAGATTTCAAAAATATATACCTAATGAAACCGCTGATTAGCATTTCTGAATGCCATAAACAACATAGTGAAGTTAATATATCGTTAACCTGGATAAATGCAAAAGAAAAGAAAATATTTATTATAGAGACCATACGCTTAGTAAAATATAGTTAGAAAGGTGCGACTTCATTTGCATACATTTTCGTTTCAGAGAAACATAATCATACAAAGGTTACGCATGCAGAAAAGAATAAATAAAAAAAAAAAAAAGAGATTCTCTACTTTATCTCTTACACAAAAACATTTGTAGGCTCATCACATTGATGATCTCATATTTTTAAAGAACAAGCACTTCTACCCAGAAGTAGCTGCTTGCGTTTATGTAAAATATTTCAATAAATTTGCATTACTTAAGAAACAAATTAAACACAAATGGTTACATTACAACGTAAATTGAATTTGAAAGAACTCCAAGCAATCACTAAATTATTATTACAATGCGAAGTTCAGTTATAAATATTCATTTTTGTGCAAGTAATTGTTTTTATACCCACCACCGAAGGTCAGGGGTATATTTCATTTTGTCATTTGATTTGTAACTCCCAGAAGGAAACTTCGGAAACCCGACAAGGTATATATATTTTTGATCAGCATCAAATTTAGAATCGACTTAAGCATGCCCGTCTGTCCGTCTATTTGTCTGTCCGTCTCTGTAACGTTTGTGGTAAGCATTCTCTTGGCCGCAAAAATTAAGATATCGGCTATAATATTGGTAGAAACATTATAAGTTCTCTCACATACGTTGTTATTGAAGACGGGTCAAATCGGTCACAAGCCACGCCAACAATATAAAATATGCTACAGTATCAAATAAGCCAGGAAATACGTGTGCTTTCTGGATGTTTCGCTCAGTGCTCATTAAAAATTTCCACAGTATTTCATAAAAATAGAAAAAATCTGCCACTCCCACCCATTAAAATTTGGTTTTCCGCCTTTTTTGAGACAAATATGGTGGATATAAAAAATTCGGCACAGCCGAATAAAACGTTCTTACTTGTTTTTCTATAAAAGCATAATGCAATCACTGCAGAACATTTGGAATTTTTAAATGAAAAGCTACATCAAGTTTTTTTGATAGGCATTTTCTGAAATTAGCTTTATACCACTAAGAGAGTTCTGCAGAGAGGGAAATAAGTGGTAGCAAGAGATACCAAGTTCTGGAGCGCACATTTCCTAGCCAAGCTTCAACAATTGTGTAAATATGTGTGTAAAGTAACGTAATGTACGAAGACGTTTCCTCTATTGATTCCTTCTGTATTCTATGGTTCACTTTTGCATTTTAAACACATAAGTTTTTGACAGTAGAGAGTCAGTCATCAGGCCAAGTTGCACCATGCACTATGGTCTTCCAATCTTAGCAAAGGCAAATCACTACCTGTTGTGGCACAATTTGTGAAGCTTCGTTCATCTTGGGTCAAGATATTTTTTATACATTATTGTCGTGTGTGACTCATTTTTCATCGCCCCCTATCAACCTCTTCAAACATAGCCTGATTTTCTTTAATTTATTCGTGATTAGATATGGAACTTTGATCCATTTAATTTTTCATTCTTAATTTTAGCGGTATCATAATGTCGAACTTCTTTTCGTGTCCAGTCTTTCTCAAGTGACCTAAAATTGTTTTTTCTTTATTCCTTGGTTCCGTATATCATTTCTTCAAAATTTTTGTCCACAATTGCAATTTCCAGAAGGGAGGCAAGCAAATAATGTGCGTGCTGCCGAATTTGACAAAGAATTCTCAACATAAACCTTGAAAGCATTATCACCTTCCTTCGATTTATATTGCAAAATAAACAATTTTTTTACGATTTTAGCTGAACTTCAAACTCAGTTATTTTCATCTGAATTAAAGTATAGTTTTTTGTACCCTACACCACTTGTGCCGCATAGCATGTTAAGTTTGTATATATCGGTCAGATGTATATATCGGTCGGATGTATATATCGGTCGGAAAGACTTACGATAGGCTCAGCTATTATTACGCCGATGGTTTTGGAATCGTTTTCTGAATCTGAATGAGTTTGTCTGTCCATCTAAAATGTTCAACCTACAGCCCGAAATTTACGAGTTTTACGCTCACTTCCCTATGAAGACTCTCAAATCACGCCTCTACATAGAAGCAAGATGTGATTTTGGATTTATTTGCAAGTAAATAAATGAAAAATTTTATTAGCCAAAGTGGAATATAAAGTTAGTACTTATATAAAAGTATTTGTAAGATTTCTCCATTTCATATTAAATTCCGCAAGCTTGTTTGTCCTCTGTATTCGTCAGATATTATTTCCTTTGATTAAAAATAATCTCAATCTACGACTTATTATCTGCAGAAGCAAGACGCTTACGCATAGCTTCGAAGAGCCGAATGTCCTGTTGATGTGGAATTTTTATTTGTCAGGAAGATGTTAAAAATTAGCAGTTTCCTATGACTAGTACTTTAAATAGAATACCTTTTACCATTTTCTTCAAATAATCAATTTTTTCGTAAGAAAACCACACAAATTTATTTGAACATCTGATAAATGAATAAATGATTTTATTAAATGAACCCTTGGGAAGAAATCATACCATAATCGTTTGCTTATTGAGAGATAATCATTTCAAAGCGTTTCCAGATAAGAATACATCAGTGTAGCTTCATCAAAATGAGGTATGAAGTTGAGAGCGATTCGATCGAGAACAGATGTTTCTACCAAGTAATTAAAAGTTTAGGATTAACTTTTTGGATTTGATTGCGAATTCGGCCACAACGGTTCAGTAATTTCGGTTCACTTAAATTGTAAAACGTTCGATTTTGTTTTCAATAACTGTTGCAAAGTAGGTACTTTCGACCCAAAAATCGTGGAGAAAAGAGAATGAGGAGGAATATTTGATTATGGAAGGACCATTTTTGTGGTCTTAGGATTGCAGACTGATAGAAAAAAATAATAAAAATGTTATCACAACAGAATAACATTTTTATAATCCGTATCAAAACTTTAAACGCGTTTCTCCTAAAACAAACCTGATTTTTCAGCAAGGCACGCAGCGTAACTCGGACAATTGCGATATTTCGATACTAGCTTTTTACAGTGCCCTTTTTTATAAATAAAAGAATGTCTTTTTTTTTATCAAAAACCGAAATTTTTCATTCAAATACTGGCCAATCTAGACATCGGCAAGCAAATGAAATAATTTCTTTAAATGCAGATTTGCATCAGCTATGCCGCGTGACGCAGAGCGTCTTGAGCTGAAAATGCCTCTTGAGAACGATTACAGTATTGTCATTTTATAATATCTTTTCAGAAAAATGTTGTCTTTTTAATACTTTAATGCTCTTAACAATATCTCTTTTCCCATATTATTGTTCTATTTGCTTTCTTTCCATTCAAGAAAAAGTTTTAAAAAGCTTTCTACTTTTTGGCTCTTGTAGTTGTGTTACACCCTTGATGCTTATTATAGGAACAATTTTTCTTGCATGTATGTAGTAAGATTCCATTTGTTTTGATATCAATATTGAAAAAATTCATAAAGTAGAGTTAACCACTTTGGCAAGTGAAGCTTTCAAATATCTAGATGAAGTGTAACAAAGGCGTTGAGAAAATTGATCCAAACATTTTGTATACGAAAAGATATATTAAATATACAATATATATATATATATATTGACGTAGATTTATTTCTTATCTATGTATGTAGTTATATAAAAAGTAAATGAGAATATTTATAAATGAGATTTTTAATGATTAAAGCTTTGTGTTATTTAACCGATTGAGTAATTGTTTAATTGTTTATGTTTGTTGCTGTTATATTTTTAAAGTCTGTATAATATACTTCAAAAGTACTTTATATGTATTGACATATTATATAAAACATATATATGTATATAACATATTAGCCCACGTAGGAGTATACAAATATATATGCGTAGTTTTTCTGTAAAATTTCGGACCTGAAGCATTGGATCACATAAGTTGGAGAAAATGTTTGTACATTCACTGGTAAATACCTTGTGAATCACTGTGAATTGATTTGTAAAAATGGAAAAATTTGAGTATCGAGTTGTCAGTCAATGTATGATATACTTTTTAAAGGTCAAAGACGAGTTGGACGCTATCTATGTGGAGGAGGAGCTGATTAATTACTGTAGAGAAAATTTGGGTATACCGAAGCACTCAAGAAATAAAAATACAGTCCAAACAAGGAATTACGAAGGGAGGACCGGGTTGAAAAAGACAAAGATTGCTTCTTTGGCGAGAAGAGTAATGGTGAGCATGTTTTTTTTTGTTGGCTATGGAGCTATCGTTATCGATTCTCTTGAAAAAGAAAGCATACTTGAGAAACTGAAAGCAGCAAAATACAGAAAACTGGCCAGGTTTATAGAAAGGAAAACGTTTTTTTTTTTCATCAGAGAAATATGTCGGCTGACATCACAGCGGTTACGAACGAAGGTTGGAAATGCTTGAGAAATCCTACTTCTTCACCACATCTAGATCCAAGCGACTTTATTTTTGTCAATTAAGCTAAAAATTGAGCTCGGAAGAAAGAGATTTTCATCAAATCAGAAGGTCATCACTTTTGCTAATAACTATTTTGCAGATAAAGACTCTATTATACAATAATAATGTTTCGATAGGTTAAAAGGAAAACTGTATAGTGTTACAAGGAGAAAACTGAAAATAAAGTTAAGAAAAAAATTTCTTGTTTCTTTCTTAGGTCGTAAAACTTTGTAGACAATCATCGTAGATATACTATATATACAAGGAGCAGAAATGTTTATCAAGTAATTTTATCTTAAGCACATTTTAATGATAACCAATATAGAACAAGTTTAATGTATTTGAATTCATTTAACGCATATGGTTGTACTTTATAATATGTGATGTATAGATACAGTATATATATATATATATATATATATATAAGTGTATATGTGTCTGTTGTTATATACATACATTTATTTCGTATATTATCAAGGAAAACACAAAATAAATGTTAAAGCAACATCTTCTTAACATTAACTCTGTTTAATGCTGCATTTGTAATAATGTGCGTGCGTCTGGTAAAAGTGGTTTTAGCTTAACCGCAATATAAACAAATAAATTAACTTTTAAGTAGAGAGGCATAAAATATACAAAATGTGTACAGATGCATATGTGTTGGTTTGTGCACGTCTGAAGCAATATTATATATATATGTAGGCAAATAAACCAAACTATTCCAACAAAATTTGTAGTTCTTTTGAAGATTCATTGCTAAAACCTCGAACACACACAAACACACATACAGATACATACAGTTTTGTATTGAAATTAACATATATTGGAATGCATGCATGAAAATGTGTAAATTTATGTGTGTGAGTATTTATGTATGATTGTAAAAGTAAACGCTTATATTTAGGGGAGGCTGTGAGATCCTTAAATGCCTATCAAGTAAAGCTGTTAATTTACTTTATGTATGTATATTGAAGTGCTTGTGTATATACGAATACAAGCACCTACGCACTTCCATCTAAGTACGCTTATATATTTAAGCATTTGCAGACGCATTTACGTCCGCTTTTTTTTGTTTTCCGTTCATCAGCAAATAAATTTTCATCCATTTCCATTTACGATTGGTTTAAAGCGGAACTCTAAGTTGTGCTAGAAGCACTTCTTATATAATAATGAGTATGTATGCATGTTGTATAAGTCACATACATATAATACCGTGTTATTTTGATTAAATCTCTCGAGTAACTGATCGTAATTGTCTTATACCATTGTATTAAACAGCATAAATTATGATTGCCAATTGCTATTCTTTGTCTGATATCAGTAGCGCTACGTTACTTTTAGTCTGAAATTCATGTAAAGCATGAAAGGCATTCAATTTGATGATTGCTCCTGCTTAAGTTGCTTGTATAATATATTTCAATTGTTGTATTCTACTACAATTCTAAAGTTCTCAATTTAGAATCTTGAACTCTTTATGGCATGACGTATAACTTTATATTGATCAAAAGTAACGCCATTTTTGAATTGATTCCCAAAGACTTATTTCTATTTTCTGCTTTTTCATTTGAATATTCTTGTGGTATGAACCTACATCGTCTACCTATAATTATGATTATGAAATTGTTGGTGTTGTGCTCCGTTATTCTGTAGCACATTATTACGAACGTAATTTTAGCTTTTAATCTTCTCCATTAAGCCGTGCAGTAATCTATTCAAATGCTTGCAACAGAATAGCGGCATATGAGACTTTGTATATAATTATAATAATTTTGAATAATGAGAACACAATTGCTCAGAGTGCTTAAGTACAATTTACCTAATCAGTGTGTCCGGTTTCACTTACCCGACGAACTTTACTTAAAGTACCTAAAACTCTTAATGCTTAAAATATACCGCCAGGTGAAATTTTCTTCTGTTTTGCATTTTTCTACTGCCTCTTTTAGTAAATAAACTGAACTGGTCGACATCTTTTTAGCGTCGGCTTAATTCTTTAATTTTCTTAAAACTAATGTTAAGGATTTTCAATAGAAGATTCTTAAATACATTCAAGTATTTACCGTCGTTCTTTGTTCCAAACGTATAGTGGATCAATGAAGATCATGCTGATTGGGTATTGGGAGAGGAAATGTACCGAATCCTCAGTTGTGCATGCTCCCACCAGGCAACGTGGCTGTGGCGGAGATCATACTCTAGACAGCCGGTCTCATCAACTATACTGTAATTGGGCGGATCATCCGAAAGAATTATCGGCTAAGAAGAGCTAATGCTTGACTATCGATGCCCGGCGACAGAATCTTGAGAATTGTAGCAGGAAAGCAGTTGGGGGAAGTGTTTCTTTCGTGTATTACGAAAGTAGGTTCTTTAGTGTAAAGGATTTCTATAACTACGGTAACAATAAGTAGTCAAAAAAGTTTTGTATGGTTTATTGAAGCGGTATCAAATATTGGAGCATGGCTGGTAATGAGTTTCCAAGTACCTTTAACTCAAAAAAAAAAGATAAGATAATAGGAATAATCTTCCCGGATGTATAGCATATCCAAAAGTCTAATCAAATCTTCGGGGATTAGATTGCTCAAAGAGTAATTTCTTTCTTCGTGCAAGTATTGCTTGCCCAGTGCAGTGTCTGAAGAATACCTCACGCCTGATAGCTGAGTACAAACTCTCGGGAAGTATCGTGATGGTTCTGTGTTCCTAGATAGGAAAACAATCTCACCGTAGGACAGTTCTGGACTGTACCTAGTAATATTTATTCTGGTACCTCGAAAAAGAGGGTGACGCCGGGTTTGAGGCGCTGAAATGGGCAAGTGCTTAGGCACACCGTTGGCTTGGACTTTCATAATCAGCTACCCACGTTAAATCAAAAACAGGAATTGTTGCAAACATAGGTTTGGTATGCAATACAAGTAGAAAGTATATACAATGTATAAGCTATGCAGTATGCAGATGCAGTATAAAATATGCGTGCGAAATATGTATATTTTTAAATATGTTCTTCATTATAAATATATATAAACTACTCCTTACATATATATTTAAAAGGGTGCGAATATATAGGAAAGAAATGATAAACTGAACATGTAGTAAATATATTTAAAAACAGACACATGCATATAGTGTAGTCTCTTATTTGATAGTGTAAGCCGACAACACATCCGTAAACGGAAATTGAATTTACTTAAAATTTATAGATATAAACAAAGTTTCAAATAAATGCGTGCATGTGTATATACATATAATTTTTCTTTGTAAACGCAAATGCTTGAAAGAAATTTATTGTTCGTCAGTATTAATGCCGGAAATTCTACGTAAGTAGTCTTATTGTTGGGCTTTCTTTCTTGGAATTTCTGTTTCTCCTCTTTGCTTCTTGGCTTTTATACATAAATGACAATAGTATGAAGTTGCACTATATATAGAAAAGATCAAATAAAATTTTATTGTCTTGATTTACAAACAAATAATTATAGTTGTTAGAAAACTCTATACAACAAACAAACGCCTGCCCATACACCGACTAAATGAATTATGGCATTATTTTGGATATTTCAAGTGATTTATTTCATTTTTGTATGTAAATTGGTGTATATGTAAATGTAAATACTTGACGGGTATTGAAATGTAATCAAGTGTAGCTTAACCGAACATGACTGGTTTACATTGAAAATCAACAAACGCATATGTGTAAATTTGCCCCTGTATAAGTGTAGACAAACTCATACACGCACATGATTACTAGCTTACATACAGTCAGCTATATAACGATAAACGCATACACGCACTACTGCATTCTAAAGAATATTGTTTTCTTTTTCTGATTGTAATGAAAGCATTAACAATTATTTACACATTTATACATATACCGATATACCCTGTTACTGAGGCACATATGTTTCTGGGCAGATTGAGTTGTTCTCTAAATTTACACAAACATTTTATCATGCAAATGAAACTTACATATGTACACAAGCACACACACTCGTAACCATACGCATTCAGTTCATTCATTTACTGGATACAATAAATTTTTGGTCTTATAACAAATACCAAAGCAAACGTAAGACCAATAAATTCGATAGTAATGCAAAAAAAAAAGAAAAAAGAAATTTATATCAGAGTATACAGACGTACATACGTACGTATAATAACTAACTAACACAAATGCGAGCATCGCTTTATATATGCCGGTATTTATTCCATACGCTTCGGTACATACGGATGCGCCTGTGTAAGCATGTATGTTTGTTTGTATGCTATATATGTACTCGAGCATATATAGTTATACGTCATATGTTATAGTCATTTGTCCATTTTGTGGGATCAATCATTTGTTCGACATTTAAATGAGTTTCTAATAGTGATGTGCACAATAAATTTCCATCAACATACACATACACACGCTTTCATACATAGAAATTTACATACGTAAGCACACGGTTCCATATATGCATGCGTAATTTTGTCGATCCCTGCCTTTTTCATACACATAGACGCATATACATATGAACATACACCCTGAGCAAATTCTCAAAAACGCTCACATATAACATATAAATAAACGGAAATACATGTGTATTAAGGTTTATGAGCATGCGTTGAGATATTGAGAACATAATAGAACTATTAAAGTTTTTTTCGGTTATGTTTTTTACTTCAATTCCCACACACACACACACACAGAGAAACGCTCTCATTGAAACAACCAAAATCCAAAGGATATATCAATAATCATCAAACTTATATACTGAGCCCTTTTTATTCAATACATTAGTTAGTGTTCCTTTTTCTATTTTTTTTTTCTTTTTGCTTTATAGCCAACCGAGAGGAAACGCACACAGATAAAGGTCAAAAATAATACGGAAATATTGATAGAATTCATATGAATGAGAGTAATAAATATTTATAGAAATGTGCTTGGACTAAATCAATATTTCAAAGTGAATTGCTCTTGTTAGAGAACTGAAAACTTCCGGGGGGAGAGGTGGATGAGAAATAAATAAATTGACACACAGAGTAAAGACATTTAAAAAATCATCAATATTGTGAAGAACATACTTAACTACGAATCATCATAGCATCTTGTAATGATGCCATTGTATTTTTAAGAATGACATGGTATACGTCCGCATATGATTTACATGTAGCTGAAGTAGCTAAAGATCAGTAGTAGTGGTGCAGTTAATAAAGGATAAGTTCGGAAAAGTAACTTTAAACAGCTTAAATTATTACTTAGCGTTTAACTCAGGATATTTCATGGCAACTTCGAAAAAGTCATTTGCTTAGAGTCATATTTACAACCATTTGTCAACAGTTATATGGTGAAATCTATCTTGAAGAAACTGATCAAGTTTCTCTAACGGCTGTAGCAAGATGCATAACAAACTAATAATTAAAAACAATGAGTCAAATATAAGAACCGAATATAATTTTCTTACTTGTTTTTATATTACTTTAATATTATTTTCCTTGATATTTGTGGTCGTTTAGTACATCCAAATAGATCGATTTTAATGTCCAAAATTTCTTTTACGTAATTGCCGTAATTAATCATTTTCATTGATATATCAGGCGGGCTGAAAGGTCGTAGGCTGACATATAGATGGCGCTACTACTATTAAATGATTTTTAGTTAACCCTAACCTTCAAAAAACACATGTATAAATTTGAGAGCTTTTGCACTATTAGTATGTGAGTTATAGCATTTTTAGTGAAGGAATGGTTTGGAGTCGGTTCATCACGTGCAGTCCACTCAACTGACTGTCGATTGGACTCCGGTGTAAAATGTTGGAGCCATGTGTCATCCATTGTCACATCTCGACGCAAAAATTCGGGTTTATTACGATTGAACAGCTCCAAACACTCATCAATTCGTTGTTGTTTTTGGTCGATTGTGAACTCGCGGGGCACCCACGTTGAACAGAGCTCTCGCATATCCAAATATTCATTCACGATACGTCCAACACGTTCCTTTGATATCTTTAGTGTCTCAGCTATCTCAATCAACTTCACTTTACGGTTATTCGAAATTATTTTGTGGACTTTTTTGATGTTTTCGTCGGTAACGGCCTTTTTGGGGCGTCCACTGCCTGCATCGTCCTCGGTACTTCGATTTTTCGATTCATTTAAATTTAGCAAACCACTTCTCTACGGTTGATTTTCCTGATGCAAGGTCCGAGTAATGTTTATCAAGCCAAACTTTGGCTTCAATAGCATTTTTTTTCGTTAAAAAGCAATGCTTTATTAACACATGATATTCCTTTTTATCCATTTTTTCAAACTAACAAAAGTTGCTTCACTAAAAATGCTATAACTCACATAGTAATAGTGCAACAGCTGTCAAATTTATACACGTGTCTTTTGAAGGTTAGGACTAATTAAAAATTATATGGATTTAATACTAGTATCGCCATCTATATGTTAGCGTACGAACTTTTCAGCCAACCTGTTATATTGCTATTTGGCTTGATTTGAAATTGTAATATTCCCGACTAACTTTAATGAAGTATTTGATTCCAAACTAGAGGAAAAATGTATTCGCTCAATATATCGCATTTGCTATATATTTCGTTGCGTTAGATCGGGTTCCACTTCTAACTTACTAATTTTCTAGAATTTCCTTGGCTTCTTAACGTTGATTGCATCCAAATTTGTTGTTCTTCTAGAAGGTTTATAAAAAAGATACGCCCATAATCTGTAATAACAAAGCTTCTATGAATATATGAATGGAAGAGTATCACTAGATCAGCACAAACAAGCAAAGTTCGGCGACCGATTGGTTGAATATTAAGCATTTTTGAGTAAGTGCTCTTCGACTTTGTTGTTCGAATCTGATATCGAAACTAAATAAGAAACGTTATTAAAATTGTTACAACGAACACCAAAGGAATTAAATAGCTCATAATTGAGCCTGCACTGATTAATTTTAATTAACTGAAGTTGACAAGTTACGGGACGAGGTACATTAATGTTAATTTCCTTTAATACAATCGGTGGATCAACTCTACTGTTGAAAAAGTCGAATGTGAAGGTAACACCTAAAATAAACCTGTGTTTTCAAGTGACGGTGTATTAATTACTTTAAGTGTATGTTTTCAAAGAGGCAACGAGCGGCTGGGATATCCTAGCTAAGATTAAGCAGCGCAAATAGTAAGAAATGCTTCTGAACAAACTAAATCGAGTCAATGTAACATTGGTAACTAAGGGATCAAGCTGCTGAGGTATATTACATTACATTGAAACTTCAATCAAAATGTTTGCTTATTTCTTAAATCTGTTTACGTCTCTTAAACTATTTGTCTTAAATTATTTTCATCTTCTTTTGATATAAGAAGGGTATCATTCATCTAAGAGACTGTATGTGATACTTAATGGTGAGAAAGTATCTCGTGACAAACAGTTGGCGTAAAAATACTAAATTGAGTAAATGATCTAAAAGATGCGGCCAGAAATATGTATAAGCGTTTCCGTAGTGGAAGTGCTAGGCAACTAGCCAGAAAGACGCTTAAATAATTCAAGGTTAAGTATAAATTGGTTCTTAAGTGTTGTCAGGATGTTCCCTAAAAACAGACGTATACGTTTATTTGAATTCTTTTTTTATTTTTTAATCACTAAAACCTTTAAAACCTAAGAAAATTCGATACTACAGAGATTAGGCTTGGCACCCTGCGATGATTTTTTCATAAGAAAAGCCAAGGGTGGCGAAATGCTTTTAAAGAAGAGGCTATTAAATGCGGTTTTCCAATTCAAGTGCTTTTCAATTTTTCTCATGGTGCCTAACACCTACATATATATATATATATGTGCATATCAAGTAAACACAAATACATATATACACAATTGTTTGCGCACGTAATGTAAACAATCATCATGAGGCAGTCATGCCCTATCAAATTGTAACCATAGAAATGACAATAAAATGTTAATAACGACAAAACAAAGGCAACAAAAACTGAAAAAGAAAACGAAAAATATTCATGTCCCGTAAATGTCTGAATTATAACGTACATGCATATGCATAACATTTTGGCACAACACAAACCCACATGGTAGAGCTAAGGAGTATTACGAGTTTGCCGTGCATAGAAAGCTCAATAATTTCATAGCAACTATTTTACCTGCGATGCAATTTGTGACACATGTGTCAACATTCCCTGAACGCTAAAGAACCAAAAGACAGCATAAATGGCAAAAGAATCGGTTACAATAACATTTTAGTTGTTTATGAGTGTATTGGTATGCGTACAAGCATATTCGTATGCACACACAAATACGGTTATATGTACTTATTACTGTATGTGTAATATTTGTGCTTAGATCTGCTGTTTGCCTTCAATTCATTGGACACATGTCCTTTGGCCATTCATTCAGTTTTTTTTTCTGTTTTCTGTTTTGTTTTTGTTTTTTATTGCTATTTCATATGTTTATATATAGACATGTGCATATATGTTACATGCAATGTAAGTCTAAAAGAAACCAAACTTATGTTGAACATAAAATTTATAGTCTATGCATAGCGGTATACGATATCTACAAAAATATGTGTGTCGTTACAAGCACGGCTGTCATGTTTGTATAGTAAAAAGTGCTGAATTGTTGTCTCCTTTTTTATGTCACGGTTGACGTTATATTTTATTGTCTCATATTGCTCGATTCTTATACATATTCAGTGTATACACATATCCACACACATTTCGGTCATTTCGATATTTAGCCAAAATTGGAAGAAGGGTCGAACAAACTTTTTGCAAATAACTACATAACGTTAGGTTGTGTGTTCAGTTTGTTGATATCAGACATTTCATGCACGTGCAGTTTGTCGACGCGCCTTTGGCACCATGGGAGCCATTATGAGTCATCAGTAATAGTTGATGTTTTTCCTTTGTTTCCGTCCATTCAAGTTTATTTTTTGCCGTAGGCGTACAGGTATAAATGCTTCTGTACTTGTGTTGTCTATCAATAACGCCGCGTTAACCGCAATAGCACAAACAATAAGTTTCCTTACTACAGAAGTTTCTATGTTCATTTTTTTTCTCAAGGAACTACGCTTGCAAGTGAAAATTTGAACAATTACTTCATCCGTCAATTAAATGCAGACTGTACGAAAACCTTTTTCTATGCATGAAAAAAATATATATCTACAGAGAAGACGTACAGCTAGGCAGAACGGCAGAAACGGGGAATAATAGATACTTCGGCGTAACCGAGAAAAAAACCTTCAATTTCACTCATGCTCAACAGGCTGCAAGATTTCGTCAAGCTTTGCATTTATGAGGTATAGGTAAAATTTTCATTTCCTTTTTTAACGCATCGAGATCGGGAGCTGTCAACTACACATATACGTTTATGTGTTTCTATAACATCTCAAAGTTACACATATTCGTCTGACATTTTGATTATTCAAGTCATTAAGCCCACCATCCGATGATGAAAATTAAATAATTTTGTATTTTCTTTTGTAAAAAGTCTATATACACACAAAAACTCTCTGAAGTTCTACATATTCTTACTCAGAGCGAGTATCGTAATCGATTTAGGCATTCCTGTTTATGTTATCCGTTAAGACTGTAAAACTTTGACTGGAACATCGGGCTTCAAATAAACGTTTTTACGCTTGAGGGTTTAAGTTCACATATCAGTAAAAACTCATTACAAATTAGAAATTTTTCTCTTAATATTGGTTTTGTAATAATCGCTCAATTCCGCTTATGATTGATTAGTATTAGCTTCTCTCAGTTTACTCAATTCATTATATCCCTCAATTATACTTATCATTCGTCTATATGAAATCACAAACAACTGACTTATCTTCTAAAGGAAAATTCTCTTAAAACATTTTCTTTGAAAACACTCAATAAATTTCGATGCAATTCGCATTCTACTCTCCAAACCCTTTTATTTGATGCCGATATCAAGGAGATGACTAAGCAAAATATTATCCATCATTTTGTATGTAGAGAAAAATTAGCTGAACATGTTGTGGGACCGAAGGTGTGTGTAAATTGGCAGCTTGATCGGATACACGGAAGTGCCTGAGTTATCGACTGGCAGTTGTGACGCTGTCATGAAAGAGATGTTACATAAGAGCTTATGAAAAAGCAAACGTTAGTTGTTGGAGAGATTCTTCTCGTTTAATAATATTTTTGTCGCGAATACATGGTTTACGTCTCATAACAAATATAATATTAACGAAAATATCTCTATTTATACTCAGCATAACTTGTGGTAAAGACGCGATAACGTTGTCCGGACATAGCAAACACAGAACGACGTCACAAAAACCTGCAACATGTTTTATAAGCAAATGTGTCTGTCTGTCCGTCTAATAACTTATACAATACAATACAATTTTTGAGATATTTTGATGAAGTTGGATTGATTTGGTTGGCCCTCTTGAATGATAGTTCCCCGACTGCCCTCTATTTCGAAGAACTTGTTTTGTAAGGAAAAGAAATTTACAATTTTTGCGTTGTGAACAAAAATCGTCAAAAACAAAATTTTTGTTATTCAATGGGTATGCAAAAACGTCGCTTCAATATAAATGTTCTTGCCAGGTGTAATTTTTAGTATTCTATAATAAATGAAAAATCTGTGCAACTTTGTATGATATAGATCCACTTTTAGGATTCCTGCCTAACTGCAGTTTTCATAAAATTTTAACTTTTATATGGTAACGAGATTTAATTTTTGGTATTTTATGTTGAAAAGGAATGAACTTTCGCCAATTTGAATAACGGAAATCCATGTTTTAGAATCCCTTTCATATAAACAATTTCATGGAAAGTAATCTTTTACATTCCAACAAGATATAATTTTTGATAGTTTATGATGAAAAAAGCTAAAAAACTGTACTAAACACAGCGAAGCAGAGTATTTAATTGTCGGTCTTGTACATCTGCAACGTTTGAACTTATTCAGATTTTCTTCGTTTTCATTTTCAAAAAAAAAAAAAAAAAAGAAAAAGTAGTTGTTGCATAAATTTATGACTGAAAAGACAGCTCTGTATCAAGCGACATACAAAGCTGGTACTTGCTAATGCTGAATTTTAATCAAAGTTGTGCTGAATGGCAAAAAGGAAATTTTAGATGAAAAGAGCTAATGCTTAACCACCGTAATGATATACAGCAAAAAGCACTACGTTGTGTAGAAGTGTGACAAGTTGAAGTATGATACCACTTAAACAGTTGCTGATGATTATGATAACAAAGATACTATAAATTGAATACTTACAAACATAGCTCGTAAATATTATCGTTTTAAACATGCCTTTAATAACTGTATTCAAATCAGGAATGTAAGTTACATTAATGGAAAAAATATATATAAAAATGCATTCCATATTTTCGGACGGAAACAATAATGATTTTTTCGAAAGCCTTTTGCATACAATCAGTAGACGATTCGATCGCAACACTTAGGACTATATACTTCGAGTTTATATCATGCGTCAAGGTCGTATTCCCGAACTGATTTAATATTTTCATTCTGTAGTTGCCTTCATTCCCTTTTGATGTATTAATTGTAATTGTAATTGTAATTGCGGTAATTAAAACAGAAAACTGAAATCTGTTTGTGTTCTACGTCGAACTTCCTGAATCAATCTTGGAAACTGGTGTAGAAAGACATATTCATAAAAACTTAGAACTCAAATAAATCAAAACTTTTAAATATATTTTGAAAACGCTAACTGCTTATGCGGCAGTTACTATTATCTCATTAAAATATATATATATATAAAACAAATCTATAAAAACGATAAAGAGTTTATATGTATTCTGTTTGGATCAAATGTTCAATTTTCACCCGCTATTTATTAGCGACTTATTATATACTCCGCGAATCGTGTTTATTGTCACTACTGCAAATTATAATTTTATACAATAGAAAGTCAGCACCTTAGATACATGATAATCAAATTTTAAGCCGATAATTGTCTGTTGACAATTTGCTAATTAGCAAATGTCTTAAACGCATTAAACGATTGTCCAACCGAAATGGATAAAAGAAACCTTGGGATCAAGCATAGTTTTTACTAGACACAATGTCGAGATCGAAATCATCATTCCGACAAACGTAAGAACAGACAGACTTGATTGATTCCGCTAATCACGTTAATCAAGCATGTGCGCATACACTTGTTGTACATTTCTATACCTTACAAGCATAGAGGATATAAAACATGTTCTTCTGATGAATATCACACCTTGGTAGTGTTTTTTTTTAATTTTAAAAATATTCAAAGATTTCCAAAAAATTCTCTTAAATTGTGGATAGCCAAGTTGCTGGCTGTGCCTTGTCTTGTTGTGTTGCCTCACTCTACTGCTTATAGTATACAGTATAATCGCTCGACTTCTCAACTTCGTTATTAGCACAGTGAAGAATATATTTTGCTCTAGATTTAATTATGTTTATATTTCGCGTAGATTTCTTGATTAGCTTTTAATAATGTACAAGTGATTTTTATATATTGTTCTCCATTCCATACATTGCTCTCTGAACATTCAGTGAAGAGAGATTTATAGAAATTCATTTTCTTTCGAATGGTTGGAAACGAAGTGTAACGTTATAGAAGCAAAACTAAAATAAACATTGACACGCATACACTATCGTGTATAACTCATGTCGGAAGCCAATATACGTTTTTTTTCTTGGTTTTTTTTTTCTACTTTCTTCTTTACAATATTGAATTTTAACTCAAAACACATACGAAACACAATTACAATGCAGACCATCTGTGTGCTTATGTGTATGATCATGCACAAGTAAATATACATTAAATGTTTGTTTAATGGTATTTGAATCTTTATGTATGCATGTGTCTGTTTGTCTGTCTCTCCGTCCGTCTGGGCAAATAGCAAACCATTACGTTCTACTAATGACACTAATGGAAATCCTTCACATCTATACGAATAGAAAACGACGTACAAATGAATTAAAGTTCAAATTTTCACTAGACAAGTTAATGTCAGTTATTCTATGTATATGTGCATAAATGCTATGAACACCCATACGTAGACAGAGAGAGAGAGAGAGAGAGAGAGAGAGAGAGAGAAATAAAAAGGGACTGAGAAATAGACACTTGTACAATTATTTGGCATCTATTTTTACTAAAAATACTATTTCGTTATTTTCTTTATCATTATTATTCCTTTCTTTTTTTCTTTTTTTTTTTTAAGAATAAAAGTTCTATTTTATCCTCTTTATGGGAAATACATTTTGAGTGACAAAAAAAAGGAAAAAAGTTTATTATTCCAGGGCAAGTGTTGCTAGTGTTATGTCGGTTTTCCTTTTCATTTTCTTTTTTTTTCTGATACAATACAATTTTTAAGTGAAAATCCATTTAGAGAGTACAATTATTTTCAGTTAGCACATGATGTTGTGTTGTGGAATTTCTACTTATCACTTTGTCAATTGCAACTTAGTTGAGAATTTGGCAAAGGGAGCAAAAGGGCTAGGGAGTATTTCTCCTTTTTTTTTAATAATATAAAAGACAAGTTCTTCGCTCTGACAAGTCAATAATAACTGTTGTCTCTACAATAGTAGATAATAGTAGACAAAACGAGAGAAATTTATTTTTATGCTGAAGGCACAAAATTTGTGGATAGCTAATTTAGTCACTCCGTTTGTGACATATATAAAAATTCCCATTGCGCGAATGCGAAATGCATGTGCAAGCACTTAATATGAGGTTATGGGTGCTTTTTATATTAATTTTTTTTATGTATTCATGTATTCATCCTTCGGACTGTTCATTCATCCACCTGTGATTCTCGATACGTTTAAATACTTGTTTATTCCAATTGAATTCAAAGTTCAAACTTTTTTTTGGGTTTGAATGCTACTACAAAAAGATCGGCATGCATATGCCTAAGACAACAAAAGCACACAAAAATATTAAAATATTTTCATCAATAATTTGTAAATTCTAGTGAATTTCAATATGCTACTTAGCAAAAACAAATTTCGTAAAGAGCTTTAATTTACGCTAAGAAATTATCTACAGCAACGGAGAAAATTTTCGTCGACATTCTAAAGAGTGCTGAAAATTTAAGTACGACTAACTGTTGCTTCATTGTTAGGCTCAGTTCCGTTTTTTAGGATTTTTGGTATATTTCTTAGTTGTTGCGTAACCAAAATTCGTCTCAAAACGATTGTGCATTTCTTAGTTGCTTTTATTTCATTGCTTTGGGTCTACATGTTGAAAAAAACCTATTGGCAGTTTTTATAATATTTTATAATCGTCTACGCAAAAGTATTTGTTTGTATGTGTGAATATAAATGTAGACAACTACTCCTTTTCTATCCGTTTTCCTTTTTTTCTATTGTATGTAGAAAAGAATTTTTCATAACGTAATCCTTTTCATTTTTCCGATAACATGTATTTGAAGTGTTTTAATAGAATTTAATAAGAGAACTAACGCATAGGGGCTGTGGGTTATTTATGTTGCGGGCTAATATCCAGCTTAAATTACAAAAAAAGTGGTTTTATTTATTTATTTATTTACACTTGAAATTCAGCTACAATAAAATAACAGACAATTTAACCAGACTCTTAAATATAAATCTTATGCTAAACATTATGACTTAACTTTTCTAAATCATAAGAAATAAAGGAAGAATAAAACGAACAAAATCCGAGTAGAAAGGCATGTGTAGTACACGTCTAGCACAGAAACACACTCGCAGCCAGCTAATGTTTGAGCTAGTAAGGAACCACTAAACTGACAAAAATATACGCAGATTCATCTATCGATAGTAAATGTATAAGTATTCGCGAAGAAAATTGAACTTCTAGAAGTATGGTTAAGAAAGTTTATTTTACCTAATAAAGCCACCGAGTCAATAATATGAACTTAAGTAAGAAGGACAAAACTAGAATAAGTGAAGGCAGGGCTACAAGTAATAATCTATTCTCATAAAGCCGAAAAGAGTCGTGATGGCGGGTCACAACCCAAATTCCTATGGACAAAAAACAATAATTTCTTTCCAACTGATTCTAATGAATTAACAAAACGCTTACACGGAGAAGACCACACGAGCGAGGCGTATTCAAGTATTGATCTTACCATACTTCTATATAAGTCTTTTTGTAACGTATGGATCGCTCGACCATCGTTCAATAAAACTTGGCTTTGATGTAGCTTTGTTTACGAAACGTTGAAACGTATTCTTTGACCGACCAAAGCCCTTAAATCGCTGAATAAATCGACATGTTTCAATTTATGTAGAACACTAAGGCATTATCATTAGCTTATGTTAAGATATGAGTTGATTTAATCAATGAAAGGAGCAAACTGAGATAGGGAACAAATAGTAAAAGTTCCCAATACCATAACCGCACTTCAGGGGGAGTTCAACAGAGGCAATGGAGTTAAAAGTAATTCTAAACAGTTTATTATGAAAATAAGAGCTAATTTATTTCAACAAGTGTGAACGGAAACCACGTACTGAAACGTAAAAAGCAATAGCTTATGATCAACTTTGTAAAAATCTATGTATACGGCATCCGTTAGCTAAAGAAAAAATGTTTTAAAAAAATGATAAGTTAATTCTAAAAAGTTCGTTATCATTAATTTTCCTATTACGAAGGCATGCTGAAGGCCTGTACAAATAAATGATTTGATAATGAAAGCAATTTTATAAGCGACGAGCGAGTCTTTCAAACAATTTTGATAAAACATTTAACTTGGCAATGCTTCTATAGTTCCCCACTTCATGTATATTTTCACGGTTGTACAGTGGACTAAGAAAGCTACTCTGCCAACGCATGCAAACATTATTACTACTACTACGCAGGAGGAAACCTTAATGTTTGATAATTGGATTTTGAGAAGTAAAATTTTGATTTTGTTAAAGTCACATAGTGTATGAAGGAGTAAGATTTAACATGCTAGAGAGGTAGAGAGCTATTCTCTTTGGAATGGAAGGTGCTGGAAAGTGCTGGACAAGACGGATCCTCAGATAAACTAAGAGATGTATAGCGGTTTACAACTATTGCAGGAAACTTGGCAAAGATAAGATCCAAAAGTGCACCATTACAATTAGGAATATGGTTATAATGAGAAACGTTCAATTCAAGTATTTTATTGATAAAGGCATTAGTTGTATTTGATACCATGATAATAGGCAGCATATATAATCTGAATTATCACTGAAGCAAGTGGGGTTGCCCCACGTTAAACATCCCATCATTATGATAACATAAGTGAGGTTTGATAACATCAATAACATCGCTAATAAAAGATATTTGTTTCATAAAGATAGCAATAATTGCTTTTAAGGGAATGTAGAAACATGTAATAAATAAATTTTTATTATCATTTTGCAAAGGATTGACAGAAAATTCAATATCAAGACAAGTTCTAAATTCAGATAACTAGGTCGAAAGGATAAGTGAAATGCCAACTAAAATATCATCTCCAGTTGGTTGTCTTGTCTTGCCTTGCCTGAAAACACAAAAGATGTTAGAAAAATTTTTTTAGTTAACTTTCTATGTTATTACAGAGGTTACTTTCTAGACTATCAAATTCTCCATAACTCTTTATTAGACTGCATTAGATTTGAATTTGTTTATCATAGCATTAAATGTAAAATAGTCACCAAAAAAAGTCAAAATTTTTTTTCAAAATATCGATTACTTAATGTTCTCATTTCAGTTTCAGTTTATGCTTGTATAGTAAAATATGTTTACACTCGTTCTTCATTCTGTTTCATTTGATGTGTTATTCAATAGAACATAATTTCAGCTCATTAGAAGAATTGTTGCGCAAAGTTTATCTGTAGTCTAATACGACTACCATTAGAGATGTTTCATATACATACGCGTATTGTTTACCTATTTTCGTAATTACTCTCAGATTAGGTTCGTATCCATCTCTGGATAGTGAATAAAGTAGACTTTGTTGGCAAATTTAAAAGATTTATTGATTTCAACTCCAGTTGCCTTAAGAAAATCCTCCGCTTATAAACCGTTTCGAAACAAGTCAGTCAGATATATTATACTTTATCCTGATGTTTTTGTTAATCCTCTAACGCACCGAATTGCCCAATGAACTTTTGTTAACTCTTTTACTAATTGGATTTTCTAGTAAATTTTGTTAACTTCTTTTTGACTAATTGCCAGCTACATGAAGCACACTTAAAACAGCGCATATCGTTATTTGCTTTCAGCAGTTTGGGAAATTTCGTTTTCAAGAGAACTCATTTTTGGAATGCGGGATTTTCATAACACCGTCATATAAATCAGTGTAAATTCCGAAATGGGCGTAGCTATCTTTGTATGTGTGCAGATTCTACGATTGAAAACTCATTTGAAAATATAAATTCAATCTTCAGTTTTGTCTTACTACTTTCGTCAGAACAATTCCGAAAACCAAATAAATCAAGTTACGAACTCCTCTGTCACTATGAAAGAACTGATGATATTCACTTTTTCGCAAATTTGATATTTTTCTAGGTATGAGCCTTAAGTTTTCCTTTAAGTAGATACTCGTATTAAGGACGAAAATTATTTTTGTCAAATATACTTTCGTTCCCCATTATCAGGAAATGTGTATATCGGTCATCGTCATGAATCATATCTTTTGTTTATAACAAAAAATCAACATTATATCTAGAAAACCTCAAATCTTAAACGATGCTTGTGAAACTTTCATGTCATTTCGACGTGATTTGGTGATATCATTTGCTTACTTTCAATTTAGTGATATTACTTTTGTGATTTATAATAATAAAAAAGTCCGTATTTTCTGCTTTGATTAAACTTTGACTTTTGATGGGAAAAAATATCGTTCAAATCCACTGTTAGCTTGAAGACTTTTACAGCAACTCCTCTCCGTTGAAAATAACAATTTGAAGGTACTTCTTCGATTTTGAAGGGAATTGTGTAAAAAGCGATGATGCTGAGCGCATGGAATGCTCGAAGTGGTGGCTACCTCAGAACACATTAAACAAAAACAAACAAAAAAATTGTGAATTTTGTTCTCCATAATTGAAAAATAAAATTACAAGAGATAGCTGACATCCCAAAGATGTTTCTATATACGGCGCATACAACACAATAAACATTTCGAAGCTGTTCATGGGTTTTTAATTTCTTTTTTATTATACAAATTCAACATTTCGAAATTTCAAACATTCAGAATATATTTCAAGCCGCTTCTTCGTTTCTTTGTAGTCTATTAGTTTATACTTTATTTTCAAAATTGTTTCACATTTTTAAGTTCTTCTTTTAGGCACATTTATTATTCAGACAAGCTCGTTTCTATCTGGATTTGAGTTACTTGTCGACCATACACACACACGCACACAACCAAATGTTGTATTTCCATTATAATTTTTTGTTATTTCATCAATGCCAATATAGTTGGATGAATGTATGAATAATAACAAAGTAAGTTTACAATTTTGTATTAATCCAAAATATACACACTTAATTAAGATGGCCCCCGATGCACGAGTTTAATGTTACACATATTATATACCTATATAAACTAAAATTTAAAAAAATTATTTAATTTAATTAGGCGGTATAATCTTTTTAATTTCTTTCTATAAGATTTAAATAATTATTAGAAATATCTGTGTCTCTGGGTGAGACATATTTTTTTGCATTTCCTTTTACTATAAAGATTATATATTTTCAAGCTTTTCTTTCGAGTTAGTGACAGTTTGAAAGGTGAAAATTTTATGCGTAGTCATTTACATTGAATTTGACTGGTGGTTATGGAAATTTTGCTAGAATCTTAAGAGAAAAATATTAATAGAAAAAACACTTCTGCTATGTTTACATGTATCTAATGATAAGTATTGTCTTTTTGCTCTTTTTTCTTTTTTTTTTTGGCTTTTGTTTCGAACGTTTTCGTATCGATAAAACATTTAGAGTAAATCGGCATTACAATGATTAAGTTTTTATGTTAATTTCAGCTCTTACAGCTATTAATTTTACATCAGGCTAATTTTCTGTGCAACCAAACAATCATGTAATAAACACATCTGCATAGACAATCGTACAAACGTTTAATTAGTTTTACACTTTTCAGTAACAGTTGTTGCTGACGGTGAATTGTGCCTGCCACACCAAGTTAATTTTCATAATAGGCCTACCGTTGGTCTTGGTGGTATGTTCGTACGCGTATAAGTGTGCGTTCGTGTTCTCTTTAGTATTTTTATTTCCTTTTATTCAATATTACTATTTTGTATAATTAAACAAAATTTTGTAAATTGTAAATGCTTTCCATTTTGGTAATTGGCCAATTTTTACACATATGCACACACACGCACACATTAAGCCACTCAGGCATACACCATTTGAATTCAGAATGGATGTATGCCCAACATACCAATGAATGAACTCAGACAAAAAAAAAAGACCACAAAAATCACATTGTACACAATGCGGTGAGGTAATGAAATTTTCTCTGCATTTCGATTAACGGACAAAACAGTTGTGTTATTGTTATTGCTGTTTGTCGATCCACTATCCAGCTATGGATGCGTTCAGCTGTGCTGCTTAAACATATTTGATTCCTATAACTATTTTTACGTTGCATAATATAATACTCTTCATATTTACGTAATTGCTTTCCCTTAAAGGGACTCCTTGGATAAGCGTTAAAATTATAATTCTAGGGAGAAACGACAGGTCAATGAAAATAATTTTAAGTATTGGTTTAACTAGAAGCACATGACTTTCTACGTAAAATTCTTATAATGTAACTTATCATATTCAAAACCATAAATAATATTCGTTTTGAAAATAAAATAATCGAACGTTCGACATACAAAAAAACAACAAATATATATATTATGTATGGTTGAGATCATACCTCTTTGGTAACCGTGATTTTTTTAATTATTTTACTTTTTTATTATATTCAAACTGTGGTATGAAGTGTTTAAACTATCAAACATTAGCAATTTCTGCAAATGTACACCAATATATAACAAAGCATCGATTTTTAGATGCTACATAACATACACATGCCATGGGATGTTTTATATAATATATCTAAAAAGTACCTTACGGATTCTTTTCAAAAGAGGCGCTTAATTTTCACTTTTGGATTATGTAAGGGATATCACTATAGTATATTAATTTTTCTCAATACTTTCATTTTTAAAAGCTTACCCGCTATGGTTACTTGTACTGTTGGCTCGTTGCCAAACTCTAGTTGATTATTACCAACGATTATAGTTTAAACTTTGATTAACTTCTCATTTGTTTTCTTAGTGCTTGGCAGAGATAATTAAGGTCAATGATTTTCAATATCTTAATATCTTTAAAAAATGTATGGTTTTAGGAGGTCTTAAGAATTAAGATTTTTTGAAAAAAAAAATTATTTTTTCATTAGTTTAATAAACGCTTAGAATCTTCCAGAATACGTGAAAAAAAAATTCTTTATCTAAAAAGAATTTTTTTTCGTGCAAGCTTTTAGGTTTTTCCTCAAAAATTCTAAAAAGCCTTACATAATTATTTCTAAATCATTCAATACACTAATCGATGTCTTTAAAAGATGTTTATTTAAAATTGTTCTCGAATAAAAACACAGTAATGTCACTTCACCAGGAAGTTCACTGAGTACAGATGGTGCTGAGACCGACTGAAAAGAAGTAAATGTTTCTACCGAATTTTAAAATTAAACTTTGTCATGAAGATTTCGATCTTAGTTGTAATTTGGGTTACAGAATTATAGATTTTCTTGGCAACTTTATCGTAGCATTTCGAAACATATAAGATATAAAACGTGCGATTTTGTCTTTCGCAACTGCAACAAAGGCGGCAGAATCCATCACAAAGTCTTCAAGGAAAGAAAAAGAAGAAGAATATTTCAAGAAAAGAAAGTTTGTTTCATTGCTTTGGAATTACAAGTTAATAGCAAAAAATTAAGAAAAATTTCTTATAATATAAAGAAATGTTCCGAAACTTAAAATGCGTCTTTTACTTTTTCAAAACGGTATGCAGCATAAAACGAATTTCATTCGAATTTTTTATTATATCTCTAAAGGAAATTTCTCCAGCGAAATAGGTAGAAGATCATTGATAAATTAATTTTAACATTTTTGATTAATAAAAGAATATCTTTTTTGTTCGTTAATTGAATTTTTTGTCATTTAAAAGCTCGCCAATCATAAAAAAAATAATTTTAAAACACTGGAACTATCAGCAGTTATATTAAGTGTTTTGTTTTTCTTAGTTCAATCACACTGCTTAACGCAGAGCCTCTTAATGTAAAGATCTTTTTTTTCAAAACTGAAGTTTTATTTTGGAATTTACAAGTCGTCTCATTGAAGCGATGGTATCATGTGTTTATTTGGAGAAATTTTTAAATGAACAGAAATGCTTTCTGAAGGAAACTCTTAGTTTGATTTAGATAAGTAGAAATCAACAGCAGACATTCATTAGACATAAGGAATCTTCTTGAGAAAAATGCCCAAAATTCAAGGAAGAATTTTTCTTACGGGTAAGTAAATTTTTTCCCCATGTATTGTAGAAGACTGGAAGCTACTTTTAAGCCACGAACATATTTACCGTGATGTTATCTCTCAAGTGTATATTATATACCTGGAAACCTCCTAAAATATTATTGTTATCCTGCATCTCTTTCCATCCTAAAAAAAAAAAAATAATAAAAAATAGTTTTTTTCCGCTAGACGGGAATTTATAGTCTTTTCTGAAGAACAAACCTTTAAACATATTCAAACTTACATATAAACCGTATCAAAAAAGCATATTAGTGTTCGCACTATCTTCACGGATATTTATGAGTAACTTGCGGGGTATTTTTAAATAAATTTGTCGTGAAGTAAATGAAAACTTATACTTATATGTAGATGAGCTCTTGATCGACTTTAATGGATTTTCAATCTTGGCACCAACTTACTTAACAGAGAGAAATTCAAGCACTACTTCGCAATGCTTTCAACTAAAAACTCTACAGTGTTAAACCCAACCCTCGAAAAGGTGAGTATTATTCAACTTTTGGTAATTGGATACTTAGATCTATATTGTTGATTTTTTTAAACTTAACTTGGCGAGCTTGATAAAAAAACATTTCAAATCCAATTTTTTTTCTGATCAAAGTTTAGAACGAGTTATGATGGTTTTAACAAACGTAGCCAGGAACGAATTGATTCCGTTTACACAGTAATCGAAAAGGCATACATACATACATCCTTCTATGAGTTAATTGAAAAATTTATGGTCATTCAATTAATCGAATATTACCTTAAAAAAATTATGAAAAATAATGATTTCATATGAAAAGTTAAAGCCGTTCTTATTTAGGATGTTTTCGGTCGATGAATCGTTAAAAGCTAGCTCTTTCTTCATTATTTGCTTATGCGTTGCAACAATCGTCGTTTGAGGTATTTTTTACTTACGTACACCAATGAGTGTACACTTTTAATGAATATCCTACTTTTACATAAAGACCACAGCTTTTTTACAATTATTATTATTTTCAATTATTTCAATTATTTTTTTATTTTAATACATGCAGGCAAACATGCGAATATGGTATGCATACATTCCCTAATGTGGTGGCGAATCCAATGATAGTTGAAAATATTTGCATTGCGATGTTGTATGTAAGTTTTATGTAAAAGTGGAGGATAACTCTACCTTGTCTATTGTCGTAGAGGCAGCAACAATTACGATTGCGTGTAATTATAACAATAAAAACACATCAACACTTGCATATGTGCACTTAAGCAGAAACATAAAACAAATAAGAGATGATTGCATTCACACGAACCCACTAATAGACAACTTGAATTGGCGAGTGTTAAACGGAAATGAACATTTGAGCTATGACATCCTAACATTTCCTTAATGAGTGCAATATACTGTAAAACAAAACGATAATTTTAACAGCTTTTAAAGACAAACTGCACAAATTACATACACAGGCTGACGACGTGTGTGTATACCAATTTACATATTTAGATATGTGATGGAAAATGAATGACTAGAATTTTTCATACTATGACAAGTGAAGAGAGTCGAGAGGCTTATATTATAAACAGTTTTCATTAAATAGACGAGACGTGACGAGACGAGACGAAACAAGTCGAGACGTGAAAAAAAAAATAAAAAAAAGTAATTCATTCAACATAATAATGCGATGGGCTAAATCCGTAAAGGAAATGAGTAATGTTAAATGGTTTGCTTACAGGACATTTTCCCCTTCTTTCAACTGTTCAACTATGTACTATCAGCCATGTAGGAAATGTTATTCATTGTTGAATAATTAAAGTAACTTCTTTTGTTAAGCATGCGAATAGTATGCGAATATTAAATTAGCGACAGTAAGACATAATTGTAAATATTACATACCGGACAGTAGGAGTTCGCTGCTGCTATTAACCAAATTGTCCATAATTGGTTGAAATGTATAAAATGTTAATGTCTCCAAGTCATTGCTTTGTACATTAATCGAAAGTAAAGCAGGTGTGCCACGCAAAAGTCCGTTGTCGAGCTTCTTCAATAGATTGTTGCGTAAATTTAAAGTTTTCAGATTATTTAAACCGTCTAGAGCACGTTCGGAAATACGCTAAAAGTAATAAAGAAAATAAATTTATATAAAATCTATCATTCTGTCACTGGAAATTATAAATTCATTAGAATTAATACACCTGCATACGCACACACACACACACACATACACAAACACACAACTATATATATATATATATATATGATGATATATATGATTCATTTTGGGGCATTTTCTTAACCATTCAAAAAATATACGAATTATTCATCTCTCACAACGTTCATTATTCCTCATATACCCACTTGTATGAATATCTTAACTGCAATCCAGTTATTACATGGCATGTCATGTACTGAAGACAAGCTTGTAACTATAAATGTTCAATTAATTAAATCATTAATTGCTTGAAAACATGAATATTTTTGTAAAAGGAAACGAAACTAGAGGTACGAACACAGAATAGTCTTAATATTGAACATTTTGAAATGAAATTTTCGAGCAAATCAGAAGGTAAACAAAAATCCAAACTTGTTTTGAACTAAATCGATAATTTAATAAAATCTGATTATAATCAATCGTATGCTCCTTAAATCATGAGAGACACACTCATAAAAATTTTTAAATAAAGGAAATTATAAAGAATTCCGCCACCGAACTTTCAATAACTACTAATATGGTAATATTCGTAAAATTTAATATCGATGTTTTATATAAGTAAGACTGATTTAATTCCATAGACCAGGAGGCAATCAACAAGTATATGCCATACAAAAGTCCTAATCTATTGGATAGTTTTGTTAACGAACTGCGATTATGACTAAATGTCGGGTTAAAGCTCAATATTAATTCTAATAAATATGCAGATCGATACAGTTAAACTTTGAGTTGAAAGTAAATAAATTTAATTTTTATATATGTATATACTACCATGAGAACTGCTCTCATAACGAGTATAATATTTTAAAATCCAGCAATACATTGAAACATGCATTCGTCCGTTGAAATTTCGATCGTCTCTCTAAAGTTTTTCTTTAAAAAATTGAATTCTAACCTCAAATGTTTTCTTATCACTTTCATAAAAATTACTGCTAAAAATTAACTTGTATGTGAGCTCGCCTGCAATCGCTACGAACTGAAAATTTCTTGGGTTTACATCTTTAAGTTGTAGTAAATTTTTATTATATTAAAACTCTGCAGACACATTTCGAATATCAATTAAATTAAGTGAAGTATTCGTCCACGATTATAAAAGTTTCATATAAACCGATACGCAATATATTCTTTGCTGGTAAAATTATACGTAAAATGCCATCAAATTGTTTTAAACAATAATTTGAAATTTATAAAATTTGCGATATTATATGCGATACAATATGCAGATGAGAGACCTAATGGACGAATGTTTGCTCTGTCTTCCTATTGTACACCAGTTTGTACATGATATTAAAAACCTCGAACCAAATGAAAAGTATGGTCTTTGCTTTTTACTTTGAGCTTTAATAAGACTAAATGAAGCGCTATGAATCTGAAAGACAAATGAGTTAACGCACATACATAATATGAATCTCTTATCATAGCGATGCTGATTTGAAAGACTCACTTCGAAACATTGTGTAACAGTCAATAAGCGACATATCAACGAGATATTTAGAGGAAAAACCATGTAATGAATCGTTTGTAAAGCAGAAACGAATTAACTGCGAAAATCAAAAAGTCGATTTGGCGAGGAAAACTGAGAAATACCTCGTTGATGTAACAAAATATGAATAGCTCTGAAAACCTAGGATGAGATAACTTTTAGTAACTTGAAATAAGACGAGACAACTTTATACAGCCACCACTTGCTGTGTAGTTAGGCTCTGTATTCGATTTAAGAGGGGACAGTTTAAATCGATATTTAACTGTAACATTAAAAATTAACAGGTCACCGTCGTCTTCCAATAAATAGATGACTTTAGCGGTATGTGGTGATGGAAATAAACATATATAGACGTCATTGAATAATTTTTCAATAAAATCCCATCCGAACGTTAGTCGATTTTGTGTCCGCATTATAGAGGTCTTCTCGATTGAAAATGTCACATTGTGAGTCAAATTCTCGTTATTTGCGGGAAACTTTGTTTTTGCTGCTTAATTGGAGACATTGTGCTGTTAGATACTAACGAGCGATGAAGAATGATCCCGTTGCCATATTCAAAACACGAACGACCATGAAACAGACCAAGTAAACCGTTAGCATGGATGATAAAAGTGAATATCCACGATGACTCCATTCGGGGGCGTTAGATGGGTGTGCCATATTACGATATGTTTCAGCCATTATCTGGGAATCATACCAACAATAACAGATGAAGTTAAGATGTACAACTGGTGCAATATGCTAAAAGTCGTGATATTCTGAGTTTTCAGTATGACGAAATTCGATACCGTATAAGAAAACTTGTTTAGAAAACGTCAGCAGCATTAACCTGGAATGCGCTACCCTCCCCGCTGTTGTCAGCAGATATTTCTCCTTTCGATTAGCACTGGTTACGATCGATTACCCATAGACTAGTCGAGTGGGGATTCTCTTCTTATAACAAAAAGTACGTCCTTTCTTGCGCACCTACAAAGCACCATTAGCTTTTTCATATTTCATCTCAAACTGAGAGGAAGTAACGTCCAGCGACAAAAACTATTTTGAATAGTAAATGTATACCCAGTTTTCTAAAAAAAAGGCGAAGACAAGTTTGCATATCGAATATTTTTTTTATTATTATTTATCAAATTAATTTCATTAGTCATTGAAAATTATATTTTCTATAATGTTTTAATGGGTATTTTGCAAAATAAACTGTGAGGACCTTGAAAATATGCTGCAGCTTTTACAATACCCCATTTGATCTAAATACTGTTCCCTACGGTATGCTTTTGTGATTTGCAAACAAGTACCTGGGGGCCAAATTTAGACAATAAGGTGTTTGGGACAAAAACTCGAACTCTAATTCATCTAATTTCAACATTGCGACGATCGACTTAAGGTACATCGCATCTATTGCTTTGGAAGTATACGCGCTACAACAATCACTTTTTCATGATCAAATTTTTATGCAAAATAGGGAATACACTGCACGATGCTATCTATTCACTCTACTTTTCCATTGCCGAGAATAATTTTCAGACAGTTTTTGATTTTTTTCTAGTGCAACCTGTCGACGTCCACTGCGTTCAGCTTCATCAATATCCCCTGTGACTTTGTTTACAATCATCGAACCACCGACAAATTGTGGTTTTTGATGGAAAAGATTTGCTGCTACAATTTCCAAGCCTGTACTGAGTTTAAACGCTTACTTTCCCTTATCAAAAGTCAGTATTTAATCAAAATGCAAAATTCGGAATTCTCTTGTGTGTTTTTGTTATAATAAAAATAGAAGCGTTAAAACCATTGAAACTCATAAACATATGATCGCAATGAAATGAACTTTTGACTGTGACGTCATTTAAAATATAATATAATAGAGATTTTTTGCTAGAAAGGACATTTATGTATCAGTCCAGGGAATTATGGAAAGATGTGTTAATTTAACTAATTGCATTTTGTAGTCGTAATCTAAGTCAATGCAAATGCCAGACTTGCCTTTTATTTATAAAAAAAAATGTTAAAAACTTACTGTTGTTACGAAGTCTAAGTGAATTCGTATATTATTTGTGCAAATGTTTACTGCTTTCTACTATTGGGCTTCTTATTTTCTTTCAATGATTTCTTTTTTCGTCCTTTAAGTTTGAAATAACAAATCATTGAATAATAGATTTATGGCACACTCGTTAGATAAAACAGTTTTTTTAAGGTTTGAATATAAATGCGGACATATGTATGAGTGCAAGCGGCAATGTAAAGATGTTCAAATACTTAGGCATATACTGTTATGCACAAGTGTGTAGAAGTGTATAAATATCTGGCAAAAGATTGCTTAACACTTAGACATACATTAATAGGTATATATGTACGTTTAGATATACTTATGTGGGTGAATATTTTTTTCATCTCTACTGCAGGAATACTTAGTAAAAGTTTGTTGTGTAAATCGTGTACGTGAGTAAAAAGAAGTTAAAGAAAACTTTACAGAAATCACAGCAGCAGCAATATGAAATGTATGTCTATATATATATATATGTGTGTGTGTGAGTGTGCGTGTATTTCTATCCATATAAACTCTCAACCCTGCAGACAAAGTTTAAAAAGTGAAACGTAAACTGGGCAACACGATCACAAGACGACATAGTCTTGACAAAATATGACACAAAGATAGCAACAAACTAAAGTTTAAATTACTCTGAAAAGAAATACAACATGTATACGTTCAACTGACATTACGAAGATAAGTATAAATCCTTGTTTGATATACTGGTACAAAAATATTGGGCGACTGGATTCTTTCTTTTCTTAGCAAAGGGAAGAACGCGAACGTTTTAACCTATAGAATGAACAAAAAAAAAGTGTAATATTGAGACCAACAAAAATGTAATATTGTACCATGTAAGTGTGTGGAGGAGTAACTTTCTCTATAGTTTAATATAAGTTTTTGCTTCTTTTTGTCATAGCTTTATACCATTTTAAAAGAGTTGGTCGGTCGCTTTCTTTCTATTTTGTAGCAAGTGGTCGCGTATCCTGTCATAGGCAGTCATGCTGGCTGGCATTTCAATGTACGTTTATATCGGAAGGCAAACGTTTAAACCCATACATGATTGTGGACAGTCAAGCAAACAAACATTGCGGCATGAATCGTTATGAATACACTGCACATATGTATGTATGTATGTCAACTGCACACACAACCCGCACACATTTTCATTTTTATAAAACTTCAATGACTTGGTAGAGATTTTTCTGCCTTTCCTTTGATATGGCACAGATGATAAAGAAGAAAAGAGGGACGATCTAACAAAAAAAAAAAAAAAGCAGGAGAATTGTGCGGAAAAATATAGAACTTGTATGTCATTATTCTTAGCGCTTTTTAGATTTGTTTCTGTGCATTTATGTGTACAAAAGATTTGTTTAGAGAGGTTCAAGTACGTGTTTTTCTATATGTTAATGGGAGGCGCTTTATTCAGCACCGTTAGAAATAAAAAGTGCTGAAAGTATGAGCGCTGTTAAGTTAAACCTCTTTTTTCTTTTTAAACATGATTCTTCCAGTAACGGTTCTGGCAGCAACAATAACAACAAAATGTTTGCTTTTCATGCTTTTATGGATAGAACGTATTAAAGTTTAGTCAGATGTTTTAGCATCAAAAGGATATCACTCATTCAGCATAGCTTCAGTGACTCGTTCTATGCTTGACTAGGCACCATTTTTACTGTTATTTAATGTATTTAAATGCTATAAACGTATAGCGTAGACTGATATAGTGGATAATCATGCACGGTGAGAGGTCAAAAATTCGAATATTTGCAAAAGCACGCGCGCGCACACACACACAATCTAATTCATATGTTAAACTAATACACAAAAAATTCACCTCACGTCTCGCATCTTATTCTGATCGATGTTGATTAGTTTTTCTTAAATAAATTCGATAAAATATAATTATAATAATAATTTGATCCCCACATGGAAGCACTACCACTGAAGAAAAAAAATTGTTAATTAAATCGAACCACTGGTTCATCCCCAATTACCAAGCAACTATATATATAAATGGAACCAATATGTGGCTTCAATTTGTACAGCAATTTGCTTCTGAAAAATTCTCCTAAACAGACGTGATTTAAAAATTTGTGCCGTATGTCACTTATCATATATCCCAAACACTTAAGGCAAGTGAAACGATATTAGGTTCATTTTGCAATGAAATATTGTGGACGAATGACTTGCGGATGTTAAAGGATTCGAGAAAAGAGTGATATAACTTGTGCTGTTTGAATTTCGTCCTATGTTTCCGTTGAAAAACTTTTTATTGCTTTTGATATCTTAAAGTTTGCGGTGAAATAATGGTTATTTATATTAACAACTTACCTCAATACGATTATCGTCTAGTTCCAGTTCTGTTAAACTCCAGAGCTCCGCAAATACGGTATCACCAATGAAATTAATACTATTGTGTGTCAACTTGAGTACGTTTAAATTGCCGAGACCCTTGAAAATTTCACTAGTTAAAACGGATACCTGATTATAGGCCAAATTCAAGAATATCAAGCGACCCAAGTCCATAAAGAGGCCTTCATGTAAATTCGATATATTATTGTTGTTGAGGAATATTTTCTCACACAGCGGTAAATTGCGGAAAGCGTTACGATCAATTTCAAAGATTTGATTGTGTTCCAAATACAGGTCACGTAAACGTATATGATTGGCAAAAGCCTCTTGATCCAAAGCCATGATCTGATTATTTGTCAAAACAATACGTTCTAGTTGGGGCAAATTAGCAAAAGCATAACTCTTAACAATTTCGACTTGCGAATATTCAATGGTAATGCTGGTCAAATTTTGCAGTGGTTCCAATATCATGGTGGGTATATAATCTAAACGTCCATGATTTTGTATAACAAATTTTAAATCACGTAAACGTCTTTGCTGATAAAATCTGGTCCAAGTAGTATCGTTTAATAACAAACCATCAGAAAAAACCCAACATTCAGCTTTTTGTACGGGAACATGATTTTCATCGGGTGTACAGTAACACATCAGCTTCATATCGCGACGTCGGGTACAAAAACCAGTAGTATCCATTGGTCCATTAAACGAGGTGGAATAAACAGACGAAGCGAAAGATGCCGAAGATATCCCCGTACCATACACATTGTATTGATTTGTTAAAGGCGCAGAACCTGATGAAATGCGATCATTACGTCTTCGGCCTTCTTTATCACGCGATCGACCTTCTATAACAGCTGTTAAACAGGCCAATATAATTACAGAAATCATAGGCAGGCGGGACATGGCGCTGTATTTGGCTGGTGCGAACATCTTAATGTGTTATTCAAATTTTTCTTTCGCTGACTGTATGTATGCACAGTTTGCAAATAATAATTTCTGAAAAGAAGTAAAAAAAAAATGCATGTTATATAAAGAATTTATTTAAGCCAACCGGTGAAAAAGTTAAAAAATTTTAAAACCTACTGTGACCCAGCAAAGCAAGTGGAAGGCATCAAATATCTTTTCACAAACATCGAAAAGTAAATGTTTGCCGTAATGGTTCATGGAGCAATGAGACGAGGAGAGAAAAAATAATTTCAATGTAAATCATAAGAAATATGCTTCGTGTTATACATCAGAAAGTTGATTGACTTCTATAGCACGAAGTCGTCCCCACCTTCAGTCGAGTAATTAATGTAATCGTTAATAAACATCATTTGCTCGATTCAAGGTATATGGTGGTACGATAAAACGATACATCTATCGTATATCGCATCTTACGCATTCTATATTTCATATATTTCGAATAACATTTTTCTACGAATCATAAATGATTGGATAAACAAAGAAATTATACTTTCATCGTAGTTTACGCCGAATCCAGACGAGTTTTGGATAAAATTCAAGTTTGTATTTTGCTTTCGATGGATTCCTGATGTTAAGCAAGATCCTACGGTCATGAATGATGCTGACCTTTCTGGTGGCCGAAAATCGGCAGTTGTTCTAAAAAACATACATAGCCGAGGAAAAGCAACCGGCAAAAGTCGGTTAATGGCAACGAAAGTCGTATCTTGAAAGGTTGAGCTAAAAGGAATCTAACTTTGTGAACTATCATGAAATTTTGACTCATTTTGTCTGAAAGTTGTACTATTCAAAAATTATAGGGATAGTGACGACATCTACATGTCATACTGCGAATCTATTAAATGACATATTAAAATCTGTTTGGAAGTTCATAGCAAAGGGTTTGCAATTTTAAAGGCAAAATAATCGAGTTTTTTAACTGCCAAATATAATGTGACAAAGACGTAAGAAAAGTTTCGACAAATGTAATATACATGTGTGTTCTGATATGAAAAAATTTTAAGAATCAAAAAAGAGCGGATAAATCGAAAAATTCTTACGTTGATTGAAAATATTTGTAGCCCAAGCTAAAGCTTTAACAAACTTAGTACATCCACTTGTCTATGGTATCACAAAACGAAACATACGATACAATAGAGTATAGTACACCGTTTCTTTGGTGTGAAAAGTTGGTGATAATCTGATCAATATTTTAACTGAAATGTAAAACAATTTGTAGATAAACACATAAAGCTAAACTTGGCGTAATGTTTCAGTTGAACTAATCAAGCTCAAGTGCGTAAAGTAACGCGGACGTAAGTTTAGAATATAGATTTAATCTTTAAGGCTAAGATCGCAATTCTTTCATTCCATAAAAATAGGCAACAAAAATGGTCAATTATATTCATTATTGCTTTCATTTAGTCGATATATAGTATCCGAGAGTTGGAAATAATCATTCAAAAATTTTATTTTAATTTCTATTTTTAGATTTATGAAAAAACTGTTAACAATCCGAGAAAAAAGTTATACGTATCGAATCTTTTTGTTCTAAGCAGAGCACTTAAAATATTATGCAGGCGTTCTCACAGAAATATCTCATTTTGTGTGTACGCTAACAATGATTATGGGAAAATATATCAGTAGATATTGTTCTTATTTATTAATATATTTCTTCTATATTCTCATTTTCCCGATTAGATAAATTACTTTGAAAACTGTATCAATGTCTTTGGCCTTTATGTCAATTGCAATACTTTTTACCTTAGCTGTTAGAACGTTACAAAGGAGACAACATAAGTAAATACCTCAAGAGAATATATCGTGTAAGAAACCCTGTATTTATTACTCATGGAATGTTTTCAGATAACAATCAAGAATGCGTGCATTTTGCTATTGAGTACTATATGTTTAAAACCACGCAACCCCTAAACATGTGAATATTAATGCGATTTTTATATTTTATCACAGACTTATAAAAACATGAATTGTTGTACGCTTTATCGACATTTCATTTATAGTGACACAAAATTTTACTAATAAAATCAGTGTACACCGTCGTATACAAATGGATAAAGACTTAACTAGTAATACACAAAAATTAGTTTATTGTATGGTTTTTGC
Source organism: Glossina brevipalpis (assembly GCA_000671755.1). Taxonomy (NCBI): domain Eukaryota; kingdom Metazoa; phylum Arthropoda; class Insecta; order Diptera; family Glossinidae; genus Glossina; species Glossina brevipalpis. The sequence continues at coordinate 498,596 of KK351041.1, forward strand.
TTTAATTTCAATAACAATAATAATTTATTCATAAACATGCGAAGGGTCTTTACACGCTGTCCCTAGTTAAACGTAACCCGTCATATCTTTCTTCAGGATCCACATATGCTTCTATTAAACCAACAACATCGTAACGCCAATATATATATATATATATATGTATATAAGCATTTCATGTGTGTAGACTACAGTCTGCTGTTTCAGTTCGCTTTGTACTCTGTGGTAGCTTTTTTTTACAATTTTTTCGAGTATTGACAAAACAAACAAACGAAAACGTATATGCACTCGACACTGCTCGATTTTGTTTGTTTTGTCATAGTTTCTGCAATGACAATAATATTACATTTATTACCAACATACACTTGCACACGCACACATCATATTATAATATTTATTATCTTATTATCGAAAAGAAGAAGACATTTTTTAACCTTTAAAAAAACAGAAACAAAAAATTTAAGCAGCGGAGAAGTTATTTCTGTTTCCCATTTTCAGACTGACAATCCAAAGGACTGTCATTTTGTTCCTAGCATGCAAAAATATACATCGCAGATTTAATAAAATAAATATATTTTTAAACTGTAAACGTATTCTGGTCAGCCGCAATATGATTAACCAATGGTAATGGGTAAGAGTTAACACACAACGGTTGATTATGTAAAAAGAAAAGTTATTTTAAGAGCCTCGAGCACTCAAATTTCAACTGATATCAATTGTGGGAAAACAATATAAATCCTGAAAAGATAAAGGTTCACAATGCTATGTTCATAGAGAGCGTGGCCATATGAAAGTGAATTGCCTATACAAGCAAAAGATTATTCTAAGCAGAAGAATGGAAGAAAAATGGAAGACAACTATGTTTTTCGCATGACCCTCTCTATAACTGACGCTAAATATATATAGTAATATCGACAATTTGTGAAGAATTCAATTTTTTTTAAATCCTTTCGCAACGAAATATATTGTTTCGGAAATAAGCCATCGATTCTTTATTCAAAGAATGGAAGTGCTATCGATTTAATCCATCATGTTGTGTATCATAGAAAATCCAAACACGTACAGTTTTGTTCGGAACTTGTCTATCTGTAGTCGAGATAAAATCTCACGCATTGGAACAAATGGTAGCAGACGTTTTTACAAGCTCATTATTCTCTACTATATTCACACAGTACTGTAACACACTAAGTTGCGCAAAATTTTCTATTTATTCAACTAATCTTCCTGATATAATAAACAGATATGTTGCAATGACACGAGACTCCGTGTCATTGGAACACTAATAATCGTAAAAGTTATGGTAGAAATCTGAAACTTGACACCTATAGTTCATAGCTCCACGCTCATAGTGACGAAAACACTGAAACAAACTGGAAGAAAAATAGTTATTGGAAGTTTTCAGTTAGTTTGGTTTGAAAAGACTAAATCTACAAACTAGACTAAATCTATGACATGTCATTATATGCAAATTTCTCCTCTTCTTCCTCGAGATGAAACTTATCGAATACATCCGTCTTTCTTACAACTCAATTTCTCACAGAGTGTTTCGTACCTAACCGTACGAAATACTCCGAAGAGCTGTGTCTCTGTACACATTAAATTATTAACTCGATTAATATTAAGATGCGTTCTTAACGTTTTCCTGAAAGTCATTGTCTTTTCATATTCGGAATAGAACGTGAAAGAGTGTTTTTAGCAAAATTTAAAAAATTTGTTTGTTAAGTTTCAAATGAACTTTTCTTAACCGAATATGTGTTTCATTGGTAATTCCGTACTGCTACCACATCACTACTTCTGTTCCTTCTCTGTGAAAAATTAAACCAAACGATTTTTACAAACATCAGTTTTAAGCCACAACAAATGACAATCTGATGTAGCCATAGCGGTAAATCCATCAAAGCTTCCTATTCTACCATTATTCTCGATCATTAAGAAATTGTGCAGTGTTAATTTTTGATCAATTAAGGACGCTTCATCTTAATTGAGCGTTCTAAAATTATTTTCTTTTTCAATTATCGAGCATCGTTTTGCATCCAATATGAAGCAAATCCATAATTAGCTTGTAATCAATGATTATTTCTGCAGCGATATCATAAGATAAAATATGCCAATGTTTCTTAGTATTTTGAAAAATTGTATCGTCTTTTTCAGTGACTAATCAACCGGATCACTGCACTGTTAAGTTTAATATCGAAATGTCCTGAACGAAAATGAGAGTTTTCATAAAACATGTTCATCATAAACACCACGAATTTTTCTACAAGCCTGCCAAACGCATCCCTTTGATTGAAATGATATTTTAACAGATAATGAATTTTTACGTACATTAGGGCATCCGTTACGAAATTTTATTTTCATGATTAGATTCCTTCACCCGTCGACGCTTCTCAAAATCACATGACGAACAGAGCCAATTACTTACGAAAACGGACAAACATGCAGGCAAACAAACCTGGTTAAATTAATTGTTGTACGCACGCTAATTAAGAACATATGTTATATATATGTAATGTAGACTTCACTGTATATTTCTTTCCGTCAAATCCTTGGTTGATCTAAAAACTTATATCACCCATTCGCATATTTTAGCATCTCAAATTTCAAGAACTTTTAAGCAACGTGGACGTATCTCTTTGTATCTCTTTCGATGTTGCTTCGTCAATCTTTATATATATTGGTTAACATCTCGATGCCAGATGTTCTAAAAAACAGCGAACTCTAGCGTTCAGTTTTTAAATTAATTCTTTAAATCAAGTTTGATGAAGACATGATTTTCTTACAAGCATGGTTCGACGTATCCTAGAGATATGGGTTTTATTTATTTATTTATTTAATTTAATTAGTATGCTACAGAAAACTTAATGCATAACTTACGAAACAAAAAACTTAATAAAAAGAAAAAAATTAAGAAACAAAATCTTATGAAATAGGTTCTTAACAGCAAGACTTATAACGTTAATAATAAGTAGAATATACAAAATATATAGTAATTACATGTAAGAAGTAAATATAAATAAGGTACTAATAGGATTAAAAAGTTGTCCGAAGGATCGCCCTCTTTATACTATTAGCCGAGTCGTGCGACGGATCAATCAATTAAACAAATTAGAATTCAATATCGATTTGAATTTTCTACAGGGATGTCAAATTGAAACTGATATTACAAAAAGCTATAATTTTAAATTATCGTGAAGCCATTTGATTGCTTAGATTGAGAGTGTTCTCGGTAAGTTCATGAATTAGTTCTCTTCTTCTACGTTTTATATGTATACCAATCAAAACTAATTAGGTGCTTACCTGTAAGTTATACTCGAACATTTGAAAGATGATTTTATCTCATTCTTTGCCTATTTATGTCTTCTGCTTTAAAATATTAATGAACGTTAACTTCTTATTTAAAAACTTCATCCTTCCAAAGTGCCATTTATAGGAGAATAATAATTCTATGTCACTTTTTAACCATCCAACACACCATTATGTCTTTATTCTTAAACACCGAAAAAAGAAAAGAAAAAAAACCCATAAATATGTCAAAAAGAACCACAATATTGCTATTTTCTCTCTGCAGCATTGGCAATCCATCATTTTAACGTTTATCATTAAAAGCAAACAAAAAGAAAAAAATGAGTTTCGACGTTTATTTCAGAAAAGAAAAGAAAAAACAAAAATAAAAAAAAAAGAAAAGAAAATGAAAAAAACATACGTTTTATGGAAATTGCTTTTAATTTTCTGTCAGTTGACAAATGGTAAAATTGTTGCACATACATATAGAAACTTATACACACATACACATATATTGATATGCATATGTATGTTCTTTACAAGTGCATGCTCATACACTTAAAGATGAAAAACAGTGACATTCATTGTCAACGTTAATATTAGTCGTTCAGTCACTAACTTTCAAAGGTGATCTATGTACTGTACCTGTGTATGCATTAGACAGCATGCAAATAACCGTATATAACAATATGTAAACACACACGAACATATGTACACATGTAAATATGGATGCAATTGTATGCATGCAATAAATACGTTGCTTGTGTATATATTTGTATATTGACTTTTCTTTTCTACATATTTATGCAAATAAACATACACACGAACGTATTTTCTTATTTCGTATGCATGTGATTGCGATTTTGATTTTGTTTTGTTTCTTCATTGTTGAAACAATTTTTCCAGTTACTTAACATGAGCTCAAAGACGAGAACAAAGATAATGACATGTAACATACACATTTATTTACAGGCACAAGTTAATATTTATACACACACTAAAGTAGAAACAAACACATTTGAAAATTGATGATAATAACAATGTTAATAATGATGATGTAAATCATTTTGAATACATTTGTAATATTTTTTTTTAAATATCGAAACTGGAAGGAGATAAATGCAAAAATGCATACACGGACATACGGACATAAACACGTGCACGGACGTTATTAATCATACCTTAGGGGCAGTAAGCATGTAAACTTTCTGCATATCTCTATACAATGTGTTGTAACAATTTTGCAAAGAGGGGTTTTCCCAAGACATTTATTAAATTAACTGCAGTTTCTTTTTTTTCAAAATGCCTTTTAATTATTTGTCGGAAAAATGGTAACATCATATAGGCTTACAATTATATGTCCTAAGAATAATAGTTTTGATAACCTCAGCGTAGAAGAGGAAAGTTTAGAGTACTTGTTCATGGCTAGAAAAAAAAAACCAATGTAGGCTAATGTGCAGCCCGCACCGGCGATGATTCGACGGATTACACGCATTCGTTGCATATACATAGAGGTATTCTGTTTGTTCACTTTCTTTTCGTATAAATGATTCACTCTCCCGTGATTCTCCAGTTGTAGTAAAATATTTTCGATGTCATGCAGAATTGTTATGTGTTAGCATGCGATCCATAATTAAATATTTGGAGGGTTCACCAGAAAACCATGCTAATCACTTTTTGTTTTTGTGTATGCTAAAACGCAAAGGAAACGGATTCTTTTTCAGACCGAATTCTCATCAGGCAAGCAGGTATTATAAGTCTGCAGTACGTCATGGACTCTATCCTGAGTAAAGGTTAAGGATTAGGATAAAAATAACGATAGATTTGGAGATATATAATCGATTTTCAGGATGATGATCGGTCAGGAAAGTACGTAAAGCAGGTGAGCAGTGCCTTATCGTTCAATTCCTTAAGTCTCTATCACTGAACAATTAAACGACCGATCTGTGTTTACATTCTTGCCACATTGGTATATTGTGTAGATGTATGAACTACTTTGCAATAGCGGTAAAACCAGCTTAAAGTAGTTTAATCGTGCATCTATCGCTTAAAAAGTGTTAGCTTAGAGTGTACATTAGCTATGTGTTGACTATTATAACTGCGAGTAATTTAATCCTATATATTTATACTATTCCTTGAGGGGTCTTAATTTAGATAGTACTTACCAACGTGGTATTATAATTTGACTTTAAAAGAACTGTGTGTGGGTAATCTTACTTATCACAACTATGAGTATGAGGTACTAGTTGGAGAGTTGTATTGTGCATTATAACTTTGAATGAGGGTGTGTGTGTGTGTGTGTGTATGTATGTATTGTAGCTTTGACTATAGCTTTGAGGAAGATAAGAGTTAAGAATGAAAAAGAAAGCTTTCGCTTTTGACTAGGATCTGAAGTAAAGAAAGGCAACTTTCCCTATATGTGCGTTAATATGTAAACCAAAATAAATATATAACAATAAACTATATGGTAATATGCAAATTAAAGTAAATATATAATAATAAGAAGATATTTTTATAAATACATATATGTATACATATATATATACATATGCGATACAGAATTAATAAAGAAGCATGAGCTTTCTTACAGTGCAAATGTGAGACAAGCTAAAAAGTGTGGAGTTCGAATAAATGAGGCATTTTCTATGGATACGATATACGGATAGAAAATGAATGAAATGATGAAATTGACACCTCTACAAGGCTTAGGATTTTTTAAACTACCTAATAAGTGTATATATCTATCTACATCCTTATGTGCACAGTAGGTACATATGCTTCATATGAAAGAACTCTTAATAACATTCATACAATTTTCTTTGCTCACAAATTCAATTTCCCCATAACATTGGTGCTGATTTTCCGTAAATTGTGAGAAAATATGTAGATTGAATAGTAGGTTGAATAGAGGGTTTTGTAGTTAGCACGAAGTGTGTCTATGCACATACGTGTCATTATATCTGTGAGCCTTTTTGCAAGAACTTATATTTATCCTTTGCCTGCGTTTCTTTTTTCTTCTTTTTTTTTTTAATTTTTCTTTCTCATCTCTCAAGTATTAAAACAAATATCATGTATAACAACACATTGCCTTAAGGTAAAATGTATAAAGAAAAGAAAAAAGAAAATAAAAGATAAAAAAAAGAAGAAGAAAAAATAGACGAAAATATTTTTTACCAAAATTTACTTCTTGAATAAGAAACATTCGAAAATATGTGCAGTAAATATGCGGATGTATGCTTTTGTGTGCGTGTAGTTATTTGAAATATTTTTGTGTAAATTTAATAAAGGAAAAATTATTTTCGGAAAACTGTTACCACATAAAATCCAGAAGTTGATTTACATGCATGCTTCATATACGTGTATTTACTACACGGGTATGTATACGTGCGTACGACTGCATATCTTTTCTGAATGTTTTGAATGTTTTTGAATATAAGAAATTGCAAGTTATTTTAACAAATTCAGCATAAACAACATTATTGTGTTAGTGAATTATGAAAGAACGCATTTTTTAAATTTAAAAAACCTTTTATAAAACGGGCTGTAAAGTTTTCAAACAGAGAGATAATCATATCCTCTGTCCGCTGAATTGTTATTAAAATTATATCTTTTCGTAACATAAGACTTTTACGTTATGTATTTCTCTACATAATTTATATTGTCACTCACTCTTTAGCATTTATGCCTTATCTTTCATTGGAAATATTGCCGTCGCTTTTACAAATTTTCTTTCCATTTTTTTACTTCTCCTTTCATAACAAATATCATTAGTAGGTGAACGATTTAAGATAAAGCCTTTTGAGGAAACATTTACCTGATACGCTCTACTATAAAATAGTTCTACGTTTGGCATTCCAATGTAAAACAGTTCATTCGGTTTCCAAAAATTGGTTTGGAAAACTTGCAAATAATTTGAAATTCCAGTTTACATTTACCACTACTCTTTTTGCACTTCATTCTTTGACAATTTAATTAATAAATAAAAGATTGCAATGAAATCTTTCAGATGAATATTTTTGGTTATGAGATGTGCAATAAAACGATTCCATGTACGATGTTGAAATATATAATATCGTTTCACCATTTCCGTCTTAGCTTCGCTTGACATCCGATCATCTTGGCATCATTTTTTTCTTTATTCCTTAGACCTTTCTTCATTGAAAATTTCATTCGTGTGTGAAGAATTATAGCTAAAATATTTTTGATTTTTATTTAAAGAAACTGTTTTACTTATGACGTTTGCTTAAAAACAGTTTAGCGTTTGGTGTTGAAGTTATGTATTATTTTATCCTTATTAAGGGATAACGCCACTGTAAAAAATAGTTTTTTTTAGTGGGTTAATAGACACTTTGAATTGTCTAGAACAATGGGAAAAAAACTCTTTTCTAAACAAAATTCTTTCCTTGAAATTTCAGCCTTTTCCTCAAATTCTACGTGAAAGCAACTAAATCTTTGCTGGGAATTTGTTATCTAATATTTTAGTTATTGATTTCTAATTTCTTTAATATGCTAAAAGATATATTTAGGAGGTGTTTATATTTGCTTAAAAGAATTATCGATCAAAAATACGTTAGTGTAGCTTCGTTGAGACGTCCGTTCAAGAGATATGAGGCTAGCATTGATTCGAAAGTTTTCAATGCTTCTACCAAGAAATCAGAGATTTGAGATGAGATTTTTGCATTTTCTTGTTTTGTTCTCTGTCATCTCGTCACGTGTAAAGCCTAAAACATGTGACTCTTTCGTTGACAAATGTGGCAAAAGAGGCACTTTGGACCCAAGAATGATCGAGAAAAAAGAACGAGAAGGAATATTTCAACATGGAAGAGTAGCTTTATGGTAATAAAAGAACATGTCTACAACATATTCCGAAATTTCCTTCAAAAGCGTTTTTCTCGAAACACGTTTTTTTCTTTAAATGGCAAACAGTATAAGTGCAACAAATTTTCATCTTTTTCTATTCCAATATTTTAAAGTATCTTTAAAACAATATTGTCTAAGGAAGCACGTCGAATTTGTCGGTAAGTTTATTAAAACTTTTTTTTAAACAAAAGAAAGCCTTGTTTTGTTCCAAAAATTTTTTTATTTAAATACGCGCCAATCACATAAAAGCCTAAGTGCGATATACAAAAGCAAATTAAAATTTTTTTTTCTAATTCAACTTTTACAGTAATTATACTATTTGCCGCAGGGCCACTTGAGTTAAAGATGTTTACAGGGAAGGGTTACGGTATTGCCATTCTTTAAAATTTTGCCAAAATTAATTTTTTTTATACTTAAATGCACGCTTAATAACTTTCTGAAATATTATTATTATTTTATTATCTTTTGTTCTATTCCAAAAAAAATTTTCAAAAAATCTCCTTTTTAGACTGTTACAGTGGCGTTATCTATTAAAAAATAGTTCGGAAAATTTTTAAATATTTTAAAGTTTGATGCAAAAAATTCTGAGCATGTACTATCAGAATTATTTGCTAACAGAAAATGTAAATGGAATATTATTATATCCCCTTTGGGAGAATTTGAAGCTTACTACAATCATTTACATCTATCGTATCCGTACTGGGAATGTAGAGAGATAAGATAAAATTTAACTTACTATCTCTTTTTCCTCAAATTTATATATGCTAGAAATAGATAGAAGAGATACTTGAAAAGACATTTAGACTACCAGGAAACATCGATCCTTACTTGTAAGTATTTTAACTGGTTGAAGATTGATCATTTAAGCTATAGACAAATAAACTGTTATATGAACGGAAGAATGAATCGTACTTAATTGAGAAAAGTACTAAGAAAATCTCTACTTTACAAGTTGTTTGAAAAATAACAGTTGAAGTTAATACACTTTTATTCAAAATATGCCAAATCTGTTTATGTCTGAATTGGTTGAAACAACCATATTTTTATTTCTATTAATATATACATACATATATACATACATACATACATACATACATATATATATATATATCATGCTATTATTATATAATACATACATACAAACACCCTCACAGCCACACATGCCCACTACACTCATATGTATATATATATATATATATATATATATATATATGTGTGTGTGTGTGTGTGTTTGTATGTATATAATAATAGCATGAAATCTCTTTTACAAACATTTACACAATTTGAGTGCAATTATATGACTGGTTTATTTACTTACCACTTTGTTTTAATTATGATTGTATACAAACATAAATGAGAAGGCAAAAAAAAAGAAAAAAAAATAAGGAACGTTAATGACTCTAAGCAACGTTTAATAATGTTTTATGTCGCGTCACATGACGCGCCACAAATTATACCCTTTTCTCAGCATTTGTTTTTATTTTTTTTTTCTTTTCATTTCTGTATGCTAACATGCACTTGTAAACATTACATTTCTAGCTGGTTTTCAGGCTTCACATAAATGTAGTCGAAAAATTAAATTAATTTTTTATAAAACAATTTTCTGCATGCACTTGCACAAAAGAAATCATATAGGTATTGAGTAAAAACAAAAGAAAAAAACAGACTTGAAAAAAGTAATTTGTACAATTACAGAAGTATACAAATATTTCAAATTTGCGGAAGAAAGAGTCACCGCCTTCCTTTGTATGGCGGCTAGTTTGTTTAATCTTTGCACCAAATGTTATATTTTATTTGCTAAATGGGTGTAACGTGCAGAAATATGTATCGTCATTAAATTATATATACTCCTGACCACTGCAAACAGCGGAATCTATTTAGTCTTTTGCTTGTCGGTTTGTCTTTCCGTCCGTCTTTTAGAATCACGATTACGATTTGAAAAATATGTCAAGAAAACCTGTCTTAAACTAATAAATGTGTAGAGAAGTTCGGTGTCGAGATTATTATTTTTATTATAATTTATTTAGATCAAAGAAAATAAATTCTTGAACTAAACTAAGACAATTAGCTCTTGGTATCAACATAAAATTTTTATTAAACTCAAGAGAAACAATTTTTACGAATTTTCAATTTCAAATGGTACTGTCTTTAAAACAATCATTGCTTATGTTGCGAGTGGTTAGCATATGGGTATGCAAGAAAACCAAACTGATTTTAAATTGTTTCTTAAAAAGGTTTACATCCTGTCCTGAATTATGAATAAAGCAACATTATGAGTAGAGGAACCTCCTTGTGGTAGGAGTTTTCATATGTAAATGGTCGGGTGCATTGTATTTTAAAAACGATCTTCATGTCCTTACAAAGTCATCTCTGTCAATTTCACTCGAAGGTCTCCCCAAATAATCAGATACGCAATCATAATTTCCAAAATATTCGACTAATCAAAATATAAATATTTTCATAAGTAATTATTGCTAACCAACTTACTCTATTTTTTAGAAAAGCTCAATTACTGCTAATCCTACCCCAATTAAACCCAGAACGAAAAACTAGATGTACTCTCGATTGGTTATATGAGAAAATTCCGCTCATTGTGCATCTAAAAGAAGATAGGAAAGTATATCGCTCTATACTCATAAGAAGCAAAAGAGTAAATATAACGTCCACATACGTGATGCTTACTTAGTTCCCTAATCTAAGTGTATTATACGGTATAACTTTTTGCTTCTAGGCAGCGGTACCATGACGGTTTTCATGACCTTTATGCCAGGTTTGATTAACAAATAAAGTTTTAATATTTTTATAATTAAAACATTTTTTATAAAAACACAATTCACATTTGTGTTTGTATGTTACATTGTATGTGTATTATGTTTCGGTTAAGATTTTATTGCAAAATCTAATAATGCTTCTCATTAAATCATTAAATATCTATTACTTTAATATTCTATGTAAATGCATGAGAATTTCTACAATTTCATGCACCACTACATAAGCAATTATGTGCATAATGATACAACAATAACAACTTATAATCAAGTACAATTCATTATGCATAATTGCAAATGTATTTTTATTTATCTATAATTTTTTTCCATTCCTTTTTTGTTTTCGTATTGCCTCTGCTCTTTTATCATGAGCAAAGCAGTCAAGACGATAAGCAAAAAGAAGCATATGTTAAAATCTCAAGCATGTTCGATATGCTCGAAGAGGGTGTTTTAGAGAACACGAAAAAGTAACGGTAAAAAAAGCAAATGCAAAGTAGCGAGGAAACATACAACGGAAGGGGAAACATGTAGTTAACAGCAAATATGGTTTCATTTGCAAACCATATGAACGGGTCTTCAAAGGTAGAATATGTATCTGCGTATGAAGTACCCCTTGAACTACTCAGCATATTAATTAGTTTCTTATACGTACTTATAGTCAAGTATATCTGTACGTATGAGAGTAAGTTTTTCGTAATATTCTGTTTTAGTTCATTTTTTTTCTTTTCTCAACATCAGAAATAGGTTATACTAGATTTGACAAATGTTTTTAACGGATGTTAATATTATATCGAAAACTATATAAGTTGTATTTATACTACATATATATCTATCTGGGGTCAATAGCAAAAACGACTTGCTCAAATCTGACTTTGTTTACGTCTATACGTTCGTGCACTTATTATCCTGAACTTGAAGTTTGCATACAATTGAGTACGAATTATCAGGGAATCTTAAATTTATTTTAGATGGTTTACGATCTCTTTGAAATTTTTCTTTGCTAACAACTTTTTGTCTACTTTGAAAATCAGCTAAGTAGCTCAAAGGGTAAGAAACTGCATACAAATAAGGTAAATAATGTAAAAATAATGGCTTTATAAGTTGATAGTGAGTATTAGTGAATTCGGCTCTACCCGTACGAAGCACTTCTTTTTCTAGTATAGGACGGGAAAAGAACAAAATTTACTCTTCAATAACAATTTTTTTGTTTTCTTTGCTAAAATCTAAATTTTCTCTATTATGTAAATTAGAATAATGCTGGGCTACACAGATTTCCAGAATGATATTCTGTCGAATGTGTAAACATACAGAAGAAGAAGGTTTTGTCAAAAAAAAAAAAAAAAAAAAAAAAAAACAAGAAAAGACAATTCTTGTCTTATATTTTCAAATAAATTTTGGAAGTTATAAAAACCAAAAAACAAAAAAACAAAACAAGCCAGAAAGCAATCTTTGTAAATTGCACTAACCGTACTAAATTTTACTGTTTTTTTTTGTTTTTGATATTAGAGTTGATTTTGAGTTAATTTTACTTTCTTCAAACTGTCAACGAAGAAAATTCTATCAAACTTTTCCTCAACTTCATTGTCATCAACAGCAATAGCATACTTGTCATGGGTGTTAATCAACACCAGACTGTGCATCATCTCATCCGGTTCTCATCATCGCCACATTATTATTATCGTTTTCGCTGTCGCTTTTTGTTGTCGCCTCTCTCGCCTTTATCTTGCGAATTACTATACCTTCATTATCGTCATTATCATCAACATTAAATCCAAAATTTTGCCGCTGCCACCAGCTTATTATTTACTTTCCTCCATGCATACCTTCACATTTAGCGCACCTATTATATACTCTTTATATATGTATGTATGTATTGTTTTTGAATTTTTTGGCATATTTTTATTATTATTTTATTCTTAAAGTTATTTTAGTTAAGAAATATTTCAAACTTTTTATTTTCGTATACGTAAGTATAACCTACTTTTTCGAATACCGGTAAACCCTTCATCAACCTGTGTTCGTTTTATGCAGAAGCTTTTTCCTTTTTTAATCTCACTTGGTAAGAACATCTGTTAAAGTTGAGATAAGTTGAAGTTTTTCGTATTTTGACTTGCGTTCTAATTTTTTTTGTTTTTTTTTTTTTGTATCTTTCATGCGTTCACATATTCCTTCGCTAGCTTGGCGTGAATTTCCAGTTTTTGTTTTGTTTTTCGTTTTTTTATTTTCACATAGTTTTCCCCATCCGTTAACTTAGTTCGGTCGTTTTCCTTTCTCTCTTCTTTTTTTTTTTGTTTTTTTCATTTTCCTGTGGAAAGCAATATTCTCTAAAATGTGTTGACATCGAAAATTATTTTCCTCTTCCTTTTTCGGCCCCATGATGATAAATATGCGTATATGTGTGTATGCGAGCGTAAGTGTATTTAATGTTAATATGTGTATGTAATTTTGCACACATTTAGTGCAAAAATATTTTATAAATATTTTCACTATTGTCAGGAAATTTTTTTCAAGCTTTTAAAAATATGTCCTTCAGTTAGATAAATAAAAATATTTAAAAAAATGTCGTTCAAAATATCTATAATACCTGACTTATTGCTAAAGGGTAACAAAATTTTGGAAAAATAAAAAATAGTATGATTTACTATTTTTTCCAAGAGAATGGTTTGCTATTATCATGGGCAATAGAGATGAACAAAATTTTCGTATGACAATAATGAAAATAATAGTACTAGTAGTGGATTAAGTAAACAGCAAGAAAGGAAGGAAGAGAACGAAGGCTTGTAATCAAGTAATATAATCACAGCAAGCTTATGAAAATAAGGTTCCATACGGTGAAAGACTTGGCCTCTCGAATAGTCGTAATAATTGAAATATTTGTTTTGATTGCAAAATTTTATTCCGTAGAACACAAATTGTCGACTTTCTTTAAATGAAAGATTTTTGAATCTTAAAGCAATAATTTGTAACTCGGCAACCTCGTAATCATGATTAAAATCAATAAAATCAATACCTACAAATTGTACAACATTTACTATTAAATAGCTTACGTCACTTCGTCTAATACTATTCTTGAGCTCTTTTCGCTATAAAGTTCATTACCTATAGTTATATATTTTTGCCATATAAAGGCTTAATTTTCATAAGAATCTTTCAATAAAGTTCAGACTAGTTAGAGTAAATTTATATCTCCAAATACTATCTTGGACTAACTTCTTCTTCACAATACAATATAAATTTTGTTGCCATATAAAGATGATTCAATACACGGACCTATGTAGATTTTGTACATTGACTTAGCGTGCGAGATATTGTTTTCACCGCTTTTTGTCTACTAGTATTTAAAGTGATTTTTTTTTTTTTTTTTTTTTTATTCTAAGGAAACGATAAAATTTATTTAGGTATACATAGACTAATGTATAACGATTCTTCAAAAACACGGCTTTGTATTGAGAACGATCGTAAAAATAGCTCATTCCAATTCAATTTCGATTCAGCAGCGTTCGTGCTTGCGCCAAAATAAACGGAATTTGATAATTATTTCTCGAAAATTACGTTTCGTAGGTTGAAGACAAAAATATATGGACAAACATTAGAAAAACGACTAGACAAAAAAAGGTTTAAAGCGGTTTAGAATTATTTGCTGAATTGTTATAATAAAAGTTGGATTCATCTAGGGTTCTTTTGGGTACATTCAGCCAAATCTAAAATATCTCTACAGCAAATATGGACATATCTTATGAATTTTATCGATATTGTTAATGTGTTTTATCAGATATTGAAGTAAATTATTATATTAGGTCCCTGCGTTAATGTTGGTCATTTCTTTACTTTATGGAGAAAGACTGGTACAATATATATTAATCAAAATATTTTCAATAATTTTTTTCAACTTTTCCCTTCTTCCTGGTAACTTGACAATGCCATGTCGGAAGAACTCACAATCTTTTGAGACTATCCAGGAGTCGAATCATTGGCGCACTTCTTCAAGTTTTTGGAACCCCGTGCCAACAAAGTAATACTGCATCGATTTGAACAAATAGTAATTAGAAGGCACCATATCTGGAGAGTACGCTAGATCCAGCAAAAAACCGCTGTGTTGAATCAGTCCGAAATGATGTTTTCAGTCAATTCGTATGGTCGCCATTTTCCGTCCTTTTAGATTTTTACTATCGCATGCAAACGTCTCGAAACAGTTGATTCACCAACTGCTTAGCTGTTTGGAAGTTCTTTGAGAGTTTGAGGTCGATTTTTAAGTTTTGCAATCCATTTTCTTGGAACGTTTTTGCTTCCTCAGGTCATTCTCTTTCACTGACGTCAACATCGTCATATTTAAAGCGTTGAAACCCAAACCGATATAAGGGAGCAGTGTCATCATAATCTTGTAAAAGTCTTTGATGGGCTTTGGCTACAGAGTTCTTCAAATCAAACGACAAAAGTAATGCATGTCGGAAATGCAATTTTGTGCGTTCCATGATTAGCATCTGAATAACTTAATAATACTAAGTGGAAAATTGTTATTTTGTGTAGAGGAAGGTCAAAATCATCGAATTTATTAAGCATCATGTATACTGGTATTGTCCATAATTTTATCATTTTTACGTGCAGAAGTCGCTGACCAAACTTAACATAGGTACTTAATATTGTCATTTACAGTTACAAATGAGAATTAATTAGTGCCATTGCACTGGTTCTAAAGCACTTTAATTGCTTTCTGGTATCGGAAATTTGCGTAATCGTATCATTAATGTGGAGACAAAAGCACAGCTTAATTTTGGGGAGAAATACTAAAGCGAAGTTAAGCTGAGGCAAATGGCTCGGTGGCCCAGACCGTCATCCGTTTACGAGAGACTTAGCAGGAATGCTGCTATATTAAAGACAACTAAGGAACTGCGCTTTGGTAACCATCATTAGTAATTTATGTATACATACAGTGTTACTACTTAATAAAGTTTGTTACGATGTTCAGTTCAATCGTTCGTTCGAATTGTCAGCGCAACAGTACGTGTACGAAACCGTCTAATTTATTTGAAAGCATAACATCAACATGACAAATATTATGTTGAAATAAAGCAACTACTAATATGATGCATAACGAGCTCAAGATGTTACTTTGTGAACGAACTAACAAGATTTATGCGGCGTTCTCTTTTGAATATTTATCTACAGCTTTTAGATGAGAATTCCGCTTTTTATAAATGATGTTTAAATATTATTAAATAAGTTGTACACTAATTATAAATATTATTTTGTTTTTATTTATTTATTTTACAGTAATAATATAAATAAAATATGCTACCAAAACCTTTCAAAGCTTTCAACATTCAGCGTTCGGTAAAGAGAAAAACCCTTCGTTTTAGTGTTCTTAAGCACATTTTTACTTTATGTGCTTTACACTCTATAAAATTTTCAAGGATACCTTAGTCATCATTCGTGCAATACCTTATACATTAAAAACTTAAAAAAGTGCCTCTCGAATTTAATTAATTCATATTATTATTTGATTTATATTTGTATGTTATGCTTAGATTTTCCACTCTTCTAGGTGAAAGGTTTGTACGCGATAAAGAAAAAACAAAAGAAAAAAGAAAAAAACAAATATGAAAAATTTCCAACAATACAATACAAAATAATAAATGGAGCATAATGAATGAATAAGTTGGCGTGCAACAACGGGAAATCAACACCTTTTAACAAATATATGAAAGTAAAACAAATGAGAAAGCTTTTGTGGTTTGTTTTACAACGAATTTTCGATACTCATCTAGTAGTTGAATTCAAAATGTTTTTTAGCTTAACTCACGGGATTACATAATATATTTATTTAATAAAGACAGTAGTGAGTGTACGGTTAATAGTGTGAGTGAAGAGTATATGCATTAAGGACAAGAAAAATAAACCGGAAAATCTATAATGATTTTTATATCCATAACTGAGGGACAATGACGTGCTCACTAACACAGAAATCAGTGTAAGATTCTAAAATGAGCTAGCGAAGCATATCATTGGATGCATCTCTTTTCATATAAAAATTCAAATGGAAAACTCAAACGTGTCACATATATTCTTGGTTAATCTCCAAGAATTAATTTTATCGATTAAAACTATAATAAACAGTTTCACTATATTTTGATTTAAATGACATCTTAAAGAGACTCCGACTAATTTGTTTACGAGTTTTTAGTTATTGAAACCTTATAATGAAATGTTCATCATATCAGATTCATTCTAAGGGTGATTTAATTCAATTGTTTGTTTTGATTCTGCTTTAAACTTCTACGGAATTCTTCGTTCATGACGTACAAAGCCTTTGGCATAATTGTCGGCTGTTTGCGGAATACAATGCTGCTGCTTTCGAACCTTTCATTTCGTTGCATTGAACATCGTTACTTATATATGAGATATGTCTTTCTAAAGTGTAAACTTTCAAAGCAGAACTTCTTCGCTATGTTTAAAAAACGAATAAGGATTTAGTTTAAGAAAAGAATTTATCATAATGTTTTGTTCAACACAATTAATAGATATATTCTTAAAATAATCTGAGAAACTAAATTGAAAGAATTTGTTTTGGTTTTCTCTTTTAGATGTAATTATTTCTTCAGCGTCCTTTGTATGAACTTCCAAAACGATTACTTAACTTTCTTTCGTGTCAGAATGGAACTTGACGATCGATATTCCAGGCACTTTGGATTTATAGGATCATTTTAAGCTTTTGTACACAACTTTGGTCTCGACGGTAATACAATCCAAAGCAGTCAATTGTTTCAATATTTAATGTAGTCGATATCACAAGCTGCAAACTATCCTTTCATTAACAAACTTCTTAATATGGATATCGGATATAAAGATTTGGAAAAAAGAAGGCGGCAAATTAAAGGGATAATTCGAACTATAGTAGACTAAGGAGTATACCATAAATTATATATAGAAAAAATTTTAAAGTAAACATTTATTTTAATGAACTAAAAGTTTGAAAATAAGTTTTTTCTAAACTTACATTTAGTTAAGTAAACATAAAAACGAACCTAAAGAGAAAAATTCAAATCTTTTCGAACATTAAACTCTCAGTTTTTTTTTTCAAAACTTCTGGTTAATTGAAGCATACAATAAATTTAATTGGAATGCAGTTTTAATCGTTATACACGTAATACACAGCTAATCTTATAATCATCATTCAGTAATTCGAAACTCAAAAATTTTATTAGATGCGTGGAACCCACAATTCTTCTTCGGTAAATCCCAAGTATGTATTCAAAACTGACAGAAACAATGACATTGATGGTGGCGTTCTTATAACTACATCCTATACGTTCTCATTCGGCGATTTTCAATTTTCAGCTTCTTCAAATCTTGTATTTATTATTATTTGCCTGGTTTTCGCTCATGACAACGTTCTTTTAATTTGTTCCTGTACACACAGTAATATCTATAAGGAGGTAAGGAAATTGTATTCGTCTTTGCCGAATCTCTTATACTCACCACATTTATCTTAGAAAAAGGTGAAAAAAGTTAAATTTTAATGGCGAGTATGGGCGTAGCAGATTGTTTTTATTTCTACGCAATACCGTGAGAACTTTTATTGTGCAGTCTATGAGTAGCGAACAATACACCCAGAAAACACGGTTGCTTTGAGCTTATTTTATACTGTAGCCGTAACTTGGGACCAATTTGGTCCACTTTCAATATCAATTTACGTGCAAGAACTTTCAATGTTTCTGCCAAATTTCAAGCCTATATCTTCACTTTTGCGGCTAGGAGACTGTTTACCACAGACATTACACAGACGGAGCGAAGGACAGACCGATATGTTTAAATCTATCTCAAATTTGATGCTGATCAAAAATATATATACTTTGTGTGGTCTCTGAAGTTGCCTTCTGGGCATTACAAACAAAATTACAAAATATATTCAGTTATCAATAAAAAAAAATGGAAAGGATCGACCACGCCCACTCGATAAAATAGAATATTAAAATTTAATTTTTTTATACACACGTTTGTAATATTAAGTAAGAAGCTTCAGAGATGCCATAAAGTCTAAACATTTTTTACCAATACAAAATTCAGAATCCATTTAGGTGTGTCTGCTAGCTCGTTTGTCTATATGTCTGCCTGTTTATTCGTGTAAATTTTTGAAAAATGTTGGAAGTTCTTGCTCATACATTGTTATTAAAAATGGGACGAAGCGAAACTAATCTCAGTATCTAACCAGTATTACTGAGTATCGAACTTTACTTTTTTTTCTAATATAAAGGTGGTAAATATAAAACATTCGGCATTCGGCCGAATATAGTCCGTGTTACGTATTTTTAACTTAAATTCTAATGATTATAATCCCTTATCCTCGTTCTCTTACTCAGAATTTTGCTTACTTTGCTTCCAATTTATAATATATGAAAATTAACTATTATTCGTACTTTACGTTTCTTATACTTTGATCGTCCTTCAGAGAGATTTTTCTTTCTTATTCAATATGAGTTTAATTGTAGGATTTTTTTTAGATCGAAATTATATTTAAGTTTACTCTCCTTTCGATTTCACACTTACACAACAATTTGCAATACCACATTAGGGTTCAATAATAAACTAAGTAGTATTTCAATGACCAGTTTCCAAGTTTGTTCATATTTGCATCGTTACAATGCACCTGAGACGGTGGTCGTACACATATTTTTTTTTCACTTTTCCCTCTGTTTTTATTGAAAAAACTATTATTTCACCTTCAATTATAACTAATTTACAAGCATCATTTTAATTTCCTTGTCATTGCTTAAACTAAGAAGAAATGTATAAAACGAATAAGTAAAAACTTCGGAAATATTTAATTCCTTACTTTCTTGGTTACAAAATTATTAATTGAAAATATTGGAAGATTTTCATCAATTTTTTGGGATAGTATTATAAGTGATCACCTCGCGAAATCATAGAACGTACAGTAAATTTTTCGAAGTCTAAAATTTACAGTTTAATTCGCATTAAATATTTATTTTAGTTTGATTGAATTTCACTTGTGACGATGGAATTCTGAATATATTTGAGCTTTTCTTCATTTTAACGGAAATAAAATGATTAAGCAGACATAGGCTAAGATATACGAAGTCTTTCTTACGAAACAATTCATATGTACGTACCTACACACCTTATTATTTAAGACTAAATAAGCTATTCCTGCTATTAAGATAAGCATACTATCGAGTAGTCACCATATTACCCGCTTATGTACATAGGACAGTAGATGGAAACATTAAATATTCTAAGAAACGTTTAGCGCTAAGTTTTCTAAATAAGGGTCTTTCTCAAAAGTCTGTTGTGGGGGTAGCCCTAAAGTATTTGCCATGCGTCTTTGCGAAAATTATAATTAACCTCAAGGTGATTGTTAACATAAATTTTTTTTGAAATATTTGTTTAGTGCATTTATTTGGCTGCGTTTACATATATATATATATATATATATTTTATTTTTGTTATTGTTTTTTTTTTTCGTCTTATTTAAGTAAAATTTATAGTGAGACATTATATTGTTTTTATTGACAATACGTGACGTGTATTCATTGTCTATTTAGTGCCTTGATATTGTCATTTCAATGGATTTAGTGTAAAATGGACAAGAGATGCAAAGAAAGAAAGAGCAAGAGAATAAACCAATATAGTTAAGCTGTTCGATTTTCCTGGTCTTTACTTGATGTTAAGTTTTTATTTCTGCTATAATGTTTTTATCCATCTTTACATTGCTTGCTGTACGTATATATACATGCATATACGGCATTTATATGTATTGAATTCAAAAGGTACAGAAAAAATTTGGTGGCGGTTTCCCTAAAAGAGATCTTTGGAAACACATAAGTTCATTGTTAGTAATCCTAAGAATTCTAAAGATGACTGTTAAAAGGTAATTAAGGAAAATAACTTTTTGAATTTTGTTACTTCAGTCGATGGTAATTATGTTTTGATAACACGTCAAAATACTGGGAAAATTTAATATGTTTTATAATATTATCTCGATCAAAGGGATAAAGCTTGACAGATTTATGAAAAATTCGTAGACACTGTGATGAAGATGCTTTATTAAAATCAACATCATGGTTCGGTCGTTTCTGTTCAAGAAATTGCGATGTGAAGTTGCGACACGTTCTGGTCGACAAATCATTGACAAAGTGCTTGAGATATTGCAAAATAGTGCATAAACCATAGATGGAAAAATATTCAATATTTCAATATATTAATGTTCAATATTTGTATATCATATGGAAAAAAAAACAGTGAAATTTTGAGTGAACGAATTTTCATTTCTGAAATGAAATCGAGTCATCTTTCGAGAAGTTAATAAGAGACAACAAAACCATAACCATAACTTATGAAAAATGTTCTGTTCCAAAATAGGTAACTGCACAATCGGTAACAAATGGCGCATTGCCGCCACGTCAAGTAATGTTTAATGTTTGATGAGATTAGTGTGCCAAATTGATTAACAAGAAGGCTGTCGTAATTTATTACAAGAATGCAAAACCACAAAACATCTCAAATGACTCTACGAAAAGTAACAGAACTACGGAAGGTAATTTTAATTTTTCCACCCTGTAGCTCGAAACTTGCTCCGTCCGACCACGATCTTTTCACTCTTTGCTGAATTCACTGAATGGTGTAAGGTTAATTTGAACACAGGCTTATAAAAATTAGTTGATTCGATTTATTATTTAGAATTTCTTAGTATGGTACATTTTTGATTTAATCAAATTCACTTTAAATTAAAGAAAAACATTTCTGAATTTTATTGAAGAAACGCCACGAAGTTTCTTCTTTAACTTATATGTATTTATATATATATATGTCTGTATATCTATATGTAATGTAATATCAACATCTATATATATATATATATATATATATATATACAATTATGTATGAATGTATCGTTTGCCTTTTGTTACGTTTTATATCATCCAAAGCGATACCAAGTCCTTGTCTTGGTCGGCAACTGTTCTAGTGACAATCTATGCTATGTATTGCTTTATGTTCTCTGTGTATTTATATTTATATGTCTCAGTTTGTTGAAAGTGTTATTGAAAAATTTGTCGCCAATATATTCACTTTACATATAAACTTATGCAAGCTCGTGTAGATGCACATTTACCTTAAAACATTAACAGATTTTCATGTTAGAAATAACGTTAATTAGTTGATGGAAAAAGCTCTTATTGGAAGCATAGAAGTAAAGGATACTAGCCGCTTACAATGTCAATCAAACGTTTCATAAGCCATATATGTTCTTGAACAACGTGATGTCCTAAATGAATTCAGTCATGGAACGTCCACGCATCCTTTCATTGATTTGATGTTTTCTTCACTTGGTCGTTTTGCTGTTCCCATGCCTGGCTGATCATCTCCATGTCCACCACGTCTGCTAGGCTCAGTTCGTAGATAAGCTTATCCATTCTTGTAACAAATCTTTCAGAACCAATTTAATTATGTCTGTCTATTCGTGCATCAGCCTACTCATCTTATAAACTGTCCATTTATACGTATTTTCAATATATTCATGTCTTCATCTATTGGTTTCTCCGGCTGTTACGTATCTATTCGCTTTTTTATACATCCGTTCTGCATCGATTTAACAGTGTCCGTCTCTTTATCCATTCGTATATTTCCCCCGCCTTCATCTTTCATCTGTTGATCTGTGCAGGTATTAATTCATTTACCTGTTAGGCTATTTTTCTGTTACTCCATCAGACTGACTGTATATCTGTCTGTCAATATATTGATAACATAGACCTGTCTTCTCGTCTCCATTCATTGCCTTCTTTTTGTTGTTTTTTTTTTGTTGAGTTCAACAGAAATTATCTTTATTCATAGAAGTGGTAAACTTCTAGTTGGTCGATATCGAATAATATTGAAAGAATAAAAGATAATAAAAAGCATAAATGCGTGCGTTCTTTCATAAACTATCGGCAAAAATTTCAATGCTTAACTTTTACTTATATAAGCAAAGTTTTACTTTTCATTGGAAAAAAACCATTAATTTCATAATAATACTATTAATTTGCAAAAGTTTTTCTATTATAACGCATAAGCGTTAAATTTAATCCATTCATTAATACTAAAATTCAGATTTAAGCTTAATTGAGATAAGTTGATGTACAAGTAAGAAGAAAAACAAAATTAACTCAATTATTGGTATTTCTACTCAATTATCCGATTTCTTTTTCTCTTTATCGTAAACAAAGTATAAAGGAGTAGTTTTATCTCACTTGTCCGGTAAGTTCAAAATACGCATGTTTTATATATATGTCTATATATTTCTACATGTTTTATATGTATGTACATATATTTTTATATGCAAGCGCCTAACATTTAAATATAGGCATTATATGTGTAAAGAAACATTGATTTATAGGGAAAAAATTTGGAAAAAGAAAATTTTCTACTTACGAACTTAATACACGCAAATTTTCCTTATGACTGTTTTTTTTTTATAATCATAACTCTAAGTTGAAAGTAATAAAAAGAATGATTAAAAAAAGAACACTTTAAATTATTTCAATTATCTATTGCCTGTGTGTCAGATCAGGTTAGATAAGGTGAAATAAATGTTTTGTGCAAAATGAATTATATTTAAAATAATTTTTATGTAATGTTGTAAAAAAGTTCTATGAAAAGCTTTAAACAAAAAAACACGTCTTGCATGCTAACTTAGCTATAGAACAAGCTATAGGTGTATCATGTATTACTTGAAATGTGTTTTGGGGGGTATTTTTGTCTGACTGCGTGGTATTATTTCAGGCTTAAACTGACGTTCTTAATAGGAGCCGTAATTAATTAATGTTATTTGTTTCAGAAACAAAACCCGTAATAATAACAATAAGTAAAATGAATATATAATATACCGCTAACCAACAACATAAGCAAATATATCGAACGCGTTTAGTTTCTGTTGACGATTGCAGGTGTCTGCAGGCAAAGAGTGAAATTCACATGGCCCTGGTATGTTAAACTTGTAGTCAACGTCTTCTATAAATTGCAATACACTCAACTTTTCGATATTTTTTGATGATTGTTTCGCATTTCTAGAACGTTCATATACGAATTAGAGTTAATTTCTAGAAAAAATTTGTAATAAATTTCTATTTAATGTTCTTTATTTATACGCGCTTCAATAATTCTAAAACCTCACTCTACTTAATAATATTTGTAAACGTTTATAGCGCATCTCTGACGCATATCTTTTGACAGAACAAGTGAAACTACA
The DNA here is from genome assembly GCA_000671755.1 of Glossina brevipalpis. Classification (NCBI taxonomy): domain Eukaryota; kingdom Metazoa; phylum Arthropoda; class Insecta; order Diptera; family Glossinidae; genus Glossina; species Glossina brevipalpis. The sequence continues at coordinate 522,743 of KK351041.1, forward strand.
AAATACACCCTACGTTTACTCTCCTGATGAGAGATAAATTACTTTGAATATATGATTGCGTATTTATCTGACAATCTTATTTAACCTACACCTGAAGGCCAATCAAAAATTGAAAAATGTTGAAATTTTTTTTAACATTTTCACTTTGTAATTAAAAACCAAAATATTATAAGAGGCCAAACTTGACCATTAAACACCCTACACCGCTTTACATAATATAATTCTTCAATTAATTTCATTAGAAAACACTTAAAAATAAATATATTATGGTGTTGTCCAAAAAAGGACTTACGTGATCGAAATTTGGTGCACTTAATTTTTTTGTCAGAAAATTATTAGGGACTCATTTTTACTATATAAAGCCATTTTTTCCAGGAACGGTTATGCGGGAGATGGTCCCACCCGATCCAAATTTTTCGCATTTATTTTATATACTATATACTTTTTAAATAGCGCTTTATACGGAGAGTGGTCGTAAAAGTGGTACGATTTATTCCATTTTTAACAGCGGTCGTCCATAAACCACGTCAGTACACCAAATTTCGTTCAAATTTAAATCGATCTATATCTGGATTATGAACAGATTGGTACAATAAAAGCGTGTCTACTGTAAGCCCTTCTTGTTATTGCAGGCATCCGAATAAACTTATAATAACGCTGTGCCACTTATGGTATGTTCAAAGCATTCAAACTTCAAATCATTTTAAATGTGTGTGTTTGTTTGTGGCAGTGCACATTAAAAAATTCTAATTTTTTTCCAATTTTTTAAAAGACAAACACTACCAAAAGTCTCGTGCCGTTTGACTTATGGCTAAACGTAGCTAGAAGCGATAACTTACAGTTAAATGTCACTTGAATTTTAAGAATTTATTAAATAAATGTGTCTTAATGAGAATTAAGTCTTGTGGGTATAGAGATAATCTTTTAGTACACATGTCGATTTAGATTAAGGCTAATCACACTTGTTTCTTGAACGTTTAGAATTGGAAATTAAAAAAGAAAGCCAAGTAAGAAATTATATTCGTCTTCGACCGAATTTTTTTTCTTATGTCTTCTATCAATGTTCTGCTAACGTTGAAACCAGCGCAGAAAAAGTCTTCAATAAACGAAATAATAATGAAAAAGTTATATATAGAGAGTATTGATTTTTTTTGTTTTTTTTTTTGTGTTCATTTTCATACAAACATTCCGAAGAAGAGATCGTTTATAGTGAAGAGAAAGGACATTACTATTCAAAGGTCCTAAAAAGTTCAAATACGAAATGGTTATGCTACATGCATCTGAGCGTTCATCTTATTTACCAGATGTGGATCATTTCATTTCCAAGTTTTACCTCTTCTCAAATTACAAAATTGTTTAACATCAAATAAAGCTCTCTGTCAACACTTTAAGGAAATTTCCAAAAACTACTTCAAAGATGACGTTAACGAATTTGAGATATTTTTCCCTTTTCAGCTTTGCAGAAAAAAAACTGAAAAACACGAAAAAACCCGACCGTTAAATACCCTAGAGACACCGAAAAATTATATACATATCATGATGTTTTTCAAAAAATAGACTTATATGATCCAAATTTGGTGTATATAATTTTTATGTCGAACTACTATTACGGGCTTATTTTCATTATAAAATATTATAAATTAAATCTTTTCATTATATCAAAGTTTACCTTTTACGGGAGCGCAAAAATAGACGCTAGTGTAACTTTACTGAAACGAACTTTGAGTAGTGATTCTTAAAAGTATAGAATAAACTTTCTGAAAGTAATTATGAATATTTTGGTCACAAATCCAACTTTTTCATTCAACGGCACGCCAATCATACTAAAATCAATATTTCTAATAAGTCCTACACGTTCTTCACTAGCCACAGGCATGTAAGCTAAATAATTTTTTGTTTTCTATTTAAATTTGGACCAGTTATACTGCATGCCGATGAGCCTCTTACTTTAAAGATGTCTTCTGAGAGTGGCTTCGATCCTCCCGATATTTTTGCTATTTTCAAACCTAAATTATTTTTTAATAGTTAAATATATACGTAATAACCAAACCTTCCGAAAAAACAAATTTTGCTTTTACAGTGGTTCCCTTAAGTGCCGCTCGGAAAGTTATTGGTTTTTCAATTATTTTATAAACACTTTATACGGTTATTGAATTAAACGATTATATCCATTGCAAAAAATAATCAAATTTATTATTTGATCCGAAGTTCTGAACATTTCAACCAGATTGTGGGCCATGATAATTATTAATACATTGAATCGGATATCTTTGATGCATTTTGTTAACTAGTCAAAGATATATGAAAAATCGATATATACAGTACCGGATCGAAGTAAGTATTTTGAAGTAAAAATAAATGTAATGTTATTAAATTATTTTCTTAAATTTTGATAAATCAACCTATGTTTGTCGATTACCAATCATTTCCTTTAGACATCTAAAATTATCGGTTTAATTATTTGGAAAGGTTCTTAGAACATTAGTCACTGAAATCTGTTACATTTAGAAGTCTATGTTTGGGTCCAAGACTTATTAGAATCGTATTCATGTTTCAGTACATTTATGAAACGCTTCATTTTTATCCCACGTTTGATGATCGATCAAAGACGAATTTTCCTTCATTTGAAATTTCAATAATATTTATAGTGACTATCAAAAAAGTTAACTAATTTTCGATTCGCCCTTTAACTTTGAATCTACTTATGACATCCAAATAATATAACCCTACAAGCAATATTCGCTAAAGCTAAACAGATTTAAGTTCACTGCTGCCATTATCAGTCTAGTAAAAACGCAGGCCTTTTATGACTTATTGCAGTGTTGTTAGTAAAGCATAAGCTCTATAAACATAAGTGGAAAGTACTGTACTTATGCTTACTTAAAAATGCGCTTTAAACTTTAATTAATGTTGATCTTCATTATGATGTTTGAATTATAAAAAAGTGGAAACATTTTTTTTAAACTTTTTTTTTTATTTACTTAAACTGCAACAATTAATTGCATTAAATTCAACGTAACGACGAAGGCGTGAACGTCAACTATATAAAGTTTAACATAGCGAGTAAATATGTATGAAACTGCATATGCACTCATCTATTTCGCACACTAATGCCTGTCAAGCACGAGATCCTTAAGTTTAATAATGCAAACGCAAATAAACACACATAGAATATAAATACATAGACATATTCAGTATATATAAAAGCGTAAGAACAAGCATATAAATATTTATGTAAATCATCTCTGACATGGGAATAATTCTATATATTTTCATATATATAAAAGAAAGCACATACACGCATGTATAATTGTAGGGTTAAATGATTGAATGTATGAAATGCCTTTAATTTGTAGTTTGTTTTCAGAACAACCACCACAAGTTGAGAGGCGTATAAACTTTTTGATTTCATTCGCAATGCCCGGAAATTTGCATTGAAAATTCCAAATAAAAAATAAAATTATTTCAAATAAGCGTTAGCTTACAACTCTGCTTAATACTTTAGCAAAAATTAAGATGAAAAGTTGTAGATGAGCATCTGTGTTTAAAAATCAAATTTTCGATTAACTCTTTGTGTTTTGACTACAAGTTCCTTGACGTGAGTGATAACGTTAAACGAAGTAACGAATATAAAAAAAACGCAAACAAACTTAAATATATTTTCCTTGAGGTCTCCGATTTAAAGAATCTAAAGGAAAAAAAATTGTAATACTTCAATTGAGCCACTGATTATAATTAATAAAAAATTTGAAGAATTTCACCCATTTACCTTAGATGGTGAGTTTGTAGTAGTAAGTGAAAAAGATGAATTAGAACCTCTTTAAAGAAAGACCATCGACACTTGTTATGCGCTCCGTAGGTTTAAACTAGATTTATGAATCTTGTCATAAGAAAAGAGTATTACGCTTCTTAAAACATAACTTCTGAAGGCCTGTAAAACTTAGTCTTTATGAGAAGCAAGTTGTTCTCAAGAAGTTCATCAGCCTTTGCCGATCGTAGTGATGTGAATTTTGGTTATACTGTATTAGCATGATACAGATGAGGGTTAAATACTGAGATAAATATTTTCAGCTTAAGATGATAGATTAATTCTTACATCAAATATCGATTTTTTTTAAATATTCAAGACATTCTCTTCAGAAATTTGCAATCTTCACAAGGTAATTAAGTAAAATTTAGCAAAAATGTTATATTACGATCAGTTAAAGATTCATTATATAATAAATAAAAGTTCGTGATAAACAAACAGTTGCAACTTATGATCCTAAAAATTTAACTAAGGTTTAGAGCAGACATTATCCACTGACCAATATGAAGATGCAATGCAAAAATAAGTCCAATCAGCTAAATGACAATGTGTGACTTACAATTAATAAAATATATTACTTTGCAATCTTATGTATACGATAAGTATCCAAAATTGGATCTACTACAAATCTAGTTGTTTTGGTTCGCCTCCTCATGCACTTGATAATAGTTACAAAAGCCACGATTCTCCATAATATATTTATATACAATAAGTGTGTACTGCAGCTCTTACAGTTTCCTCAATAATGTTTATGTAGTTATGAGAGCGGTCTTTAAAGAAAAGATGCGAACTCTGTTTATTAATTTGACTTTATTAATTGATTGTTTTTGTTCTTATACTCATTGTTTTTTTAACATTTTCTCACTTCATTGAAGTGAACAATGGAAGTAAAAAAATAAATGAATTTTTTTTCTTTTTTTTTAAATATAAAACTTTCCTCCTATTCCTAATATATTTCTCAATTACAAAAGCATTACATATGTTTATAATTATTCTCAATTATTTATTTACCACCACATATGTAGATTCGATGATTATCTCTAGTGATTATAAAGCCTTTTTGTATATTACGGTATTATATTATGTGCTTTTGTTAATCAACGCCATTAGTTATTTATGTCATACACACACACATATATATATACACACATATATATATACATGCATATATATATAATTGGTTACTTTTTTAATAACAATTGTATATAGAAGGTATGTCAAAATGAATTCATTCACTAAAGTTTATGATATACGTACGAGCAACATATTTTCTTTTACAAGATCGCACAACATTTTTCACTGCAAGTTAATTTGAATTCTCGTATCAATCTTGCAATAAGATAATGAAATAATTTGAGGATCGGAATCAAAAATATGTTATTGTTGCTCTTTTTGTTTTCGCCCTTGATGATCTTGTAATAACAATCGTATATACGTATACGAGGTGTGTTCAAAAACAAAAAATGGTGACTTTTCAAATTTCATGGGCTAGGTACATTCGACTTTCGAATATTTTTTTTTTTTTTTTGTTATGTTGATGCACATGCCTCCAACATATGTTGACGTTATCACCCATTTTGCATTTTAGTCAGTTTTTGACATATATAAAGGTTAGAAATGGTGATTTTTTGAATTTAATGAAAAAGTGTGTATTAACTTTTGTATGGAATAGTGTTCCAATTGATTAAAAATGTTTACTGAAGCATTTGGCGCGAGTCCAATTTAAACAAAAAAAAAATTTTTATAAATGATGAAAACTCTTCACAGAAGTTCGAGAATATATTAATGACGATGCCATAGCACGTCAACAACCGACGAAAATTTTGAAACAGTGAACAAAATTGTTATGAAGAATCGTCAAATGATTATTAGAGAATTTGCCATATTGGTTGGCTTATGTCGTGCAATTTTTATTGGATATTTTGGGCATGAAACGTGTAGCAGAGAAGTTTGTTCCGAAACTAAATTCCGTCATTGTTTGTTCTTAATAAAAACTACTTGGCCCAGTGCAGCTTTTTCCTGTTCCCAAAACAAAATGTCATCGAAGAACGTAGTTTTGTCACGGTTAAGAAGATAAAAGCCACGTCGTTGGAAGAGCTTAAAGCTATACGAAATAACATATATCAGAAGCGCTTCAAGCATTAGGGAAAGCGCTGGCACAAGTGTATTATATCTAAGAGCGATTAGTTTGAAAGAGGCAGGATAGACATTGATAAATAAATAACTATTGTTCGAGAAAATAAAAAATAGTCTTGTTCTTTTTTTTTTTGAACACACTTCGTATATATAAAAAAATTTTATGAAATAAACATCGAAGCGCTTGTATGACTTCTATCACTCCCAGCATACGTGGCAGCATTTTCTAATAGAGTCTAAGTATTGTTAATTAGCAAATAGGAAATTGTGTTTTTATGGGAATATTATTATAAAATTCCATCTAATGTTGGTATACCCTGGATAGGGCATACGAATGGGTGTGTGTACGTTTGCACAATTGTGCCTATGGATGTGTTTTTGTTACTAATTTTCGTATGTTTCGTACATTGCTTTATTTACACGATCATTAATAATTTAGTTTGTAATTGAAATTGTTATTGTTTTATTTATTTATTCGTTTTCTCTGTGCTTGTTTATAAATTTCATTATACATAGTGCAGAGAAATATTTAAAGCTCATTAGGGACATATTAATATGCCATCATATATTTATGGGTTAGCGTACGTATATTAATACTATGTAATTAGTTTTTTTCAACTAAATATGTTTTAATCAATTACAAACGTATCTATAACTTATTTAGATTTTTTTATTGTCATCTCATTAAAAAGCCAAATGAAATTTGAAGCCGGCTTGAATGAGAGTTTCATTGTGTTTGCTATAAATTGATATTTAATTGAGAAAAATTTTTAATCGCTTATTACGATTATTGTTAAGTACATTTCATGAATTTCTTTTTATTGCCAAATAAGTGCAAGACGCTGTTTTCGAAAAGTTAAGCGAGATATTATAAAGTAAATCAATTGACAAATTGAATGCACTTAGCGTGATTTTTTAAGTCTTCCGTTTCTTTCTCTCTTTCTGTGACATATTGCACATAAAACAAAAAAATGCCGGAAGATAGTGTTGGCACAGAAAGGACACCTATATTTCTCTCTTGCCAACACCAGCATCTATTTGTTTGTTGTAACTATTTAAGATAGATTAGAATAACTATTAACTTACGTAGCTTGCAGCCAAGTTAGATTTTAATAGTATTCTTCTTCTTTTTTTTAACAAACTCGACTGAGAACTGGTAAAAATTGCTTTAAATCAAAAAACTAACTTTAGTTTAAAATCGTAAATAAACCGATTCATTTAGAGAAAAAGCTATTAAAATTAGAAACATAAGCAAAAGAGTTTTTGTATGTGTAATAATACCTACCATATATATATATATATACATACATATATATAAAATTTCCTTAAACTAAATCTTTATTGGCATGTAACTTAATACAACTTGTTACAACCCGAATATTGAATTTAGTGAAAGTTAAGAACCAACAAAAGCTAAACTTAGTAAACATTTGTTTCGTATATAAAAGAACACCTATCTATACATACATAGAAACACCACAATTACGGTAAGGTATATTTTGCGTGTACGTTAGTAATGGCGGCATTAAGCAGTCATGTATGCATGTGCGTCTGTGTGTAGGAGCGTATGCGTTAAAAGAGCAATTGATTTGTAATCTGATTTACTTTGTAAATAAACATGTATTTTCTTAATTATTTTATATATACAGTCGCATAATTATATATAAAATAGTCACATATTTATTTACAAATTAAGTCAGATTACAAATCAATTCTTCTTTTCAAATATAACGGTTTTGATACCTTTCTCTAGAAAGAGAAAGGTTTCATTGAGCATTGAATCTTCTTAGAAGATGATATTGAACTCGCCTATTCAAATAAGATGAAATACTAGGAAGTCAGATTTGACAAAGCTATAACGTGAAATCTCCGTAAGAGGCAGCTGACCGAAAAGGCAACTTTTTGCCTCTTAGCGCCTTTTCCATAAAACATGGGGTCTCAGCATTAAAATGATTTACTGGTCTTATATTAACCTAATCTTTAAACAAAAAAGAAATGGCGCTGAATAAGATCCGGCATCTCGCATAGATTGGCATGAAAAACTGCCGCTTGAATATTCTAAAAGCGCTATTGGACATAGCATCTCTCACAAAAAAGAGAGAGCGAAGAGAGAGAGAGAGGCTTGCTTAAGAGCACTCAGATTGCTGCACATCGATAAATTAAAACTGAGAAGTATTGAAGGATTTCATACATGAATTTTTCGTCAAGATATGGGACTACTGCGCCGTAAGGGCGCAAATGTTTCATCATTTCAAAGGGTCCATATTGGAAAGATCCTGAGGGGACAGCCTGGTTTATAAACGGGGAGTAACAGCGCGAAACTAATGCTCTGAAGGCTCAAAACTAGAAAATAGCAAAAACAGGGCTGGCATATGCAGTTCTAGATTTCAGAAGATCGCTCCTTCTGTATTTCAAGCAGAAATCTATGCATTTTCCTCCGAAAGTCTAAGCCGAATAGACCTAATTTGCATTCACTCCGACGGTGAAATGGCATTGAAAACGCTGAAACTATAGCATATTGGTTTCTGTTGGAGTGCCTTCAAGCCTTGAATGACCTCGGCAAGCACAATGAGTTTCAACTTATATGGGTACCTGAACATTTGGATTTCGAGGGTAACAAGAGAGCTATTTGTCTAGCAAACAAGGGATCGCGGAACCTTTTCACACAAGTTCAAAAGTGAAAACTTTAGTATTTCCGAGACATGGTTTGAGAAAAACAGACCCATTAGCCCATAGACCAATTTTTCTGATTTGCGAACTTAGCCTGTATGATGAAATATACGCTTGTCTGCACCGGAAAACATAGAGACGGACAAGCACACAGAAGAAAAGACATTATATCATTTTTCTGCTAAACAGGATTTGTGTTTGTAATGCTTGTAGTCTTGATAATGTTCACAAAAGTGTGCATGAAAACGCAGATCAATTGTAAAATGATGCTTATTATAGTTCCTACAGCATAGCCTTGAACGTTATAAAGGTAACGGAATTATTAGCTGGCATTTAAAGGCGTCTTATATGTAAAAAGGTGGCTTGATTTGTTCACGCATTTGCGCTCCAATGCCTGTAAAGTAATTTAAGAAAGATTAGAATTTTTTAGATAGGAATCAACAGTTACTTATTTTTAATGAGTTTCAAATCTATTTATTTTAGAATAACATTCATTTGATTGCTTTTGATGTTTCAAATACGAAACCTCACTTTCGGTAACGGCAATTTTGAGCATTTAACCTGAATTTATTGGAAAAAATTGCTCAGTAAGCATGCTTATGTCACTCATTCTAATAGTTATTTGAGATGACTAATTAATCTTTAGTTGAATTAGAAAGTAAGTGAAATAGACAGGATCTAGCGCATTAATATTCTCTAAAATATTATTGTAAGAAAACTCAGGCCGTAGGAATAACTGAAGATAAGATCGAGATAGAGAATTTTTTGTTAACCGTTGTGTCAAAACTTTAAGATCGTGGTAGTGTGCTTTTGGATCAAGCTTCAAGTTCAAGTGGCGTTGAAAATTGAAATAATTAAGTCGGCTAATAATAACCCTAACGACACGGAAGAGCTAACTTGAGTCGAAGTAAAGTTAACAATTTTTAAATGCAGTGCACCAAATGCGAAAAGAGATTGTGCCATATAAAGTTTTAATTATACTGGCTACATTGAAGGTGCACAATTCCATAAAACAATTTGCAGGTAGTGTGCTGTTATGTGGACAATTAGAAACGTGAAACGTTAAAATATACCCCGTCATGAGTAAAAACGGACAACCAGGTAAGTTTATTAAACATATCGCGTAATATAACGTGTTCCCAATAACGTCAACTACAAGGTAGTATGGATTATGATGCTTGTCACAAAGAAAATAAAGCTCTCATTATTACTGTAAAGTCGTGCATGTTTCTCAAATAAATTATAGAAAACTAACTAACTGCAACTTATGTAGGGTTCTTTTCTACAATATCTATATAAGTGTCTAGCTTCAAATTACTTGCAACATATTTCAATATTGGAGTAGTAGTCACCTTTATCTGCTTCACCTTTAAGCATGAATCGATCTAAAGATTGTTCTAAGCATAAAAGATTAATTGATCGGATAAAGAAGTCCACACAAGACATGGTAATGAGTTCATATGAATTATTTCACAGTTTGGAATTACTTTACGTCCCTTGCTTAACTTTTCAGTTTATTTTTACATAAATTGGAGTAAAAGCTATTTTTAAAGATCCGCAACTATTTTGCTGTTTTCATCATTCCTAAGGAGTAAGGCGATCGATTTTCCTTATATTCATTACGGCTACAACTTAAAAGTTTCTAGTCAGACTACTTAGTACAATCAAAATTTCGTAGATCAATTTTGAATCTGTTCTCTTATATCTAAAAAAAGATGTTCAAGTATTTCAATATCTCAATGCGTTACAAACACGAAAGAGCTCTTCATATAAACGAGCAAGAAAAAGCCACAAATAAAAATAGAAACAAAAAAAATATAAAAATAAATAGAAAGCAGAAATTTAGACAAAAAACCATAAAACCTTAATGGGATACACCTACCCATTCATATATATATGCGTATGTATGAATGTATGCCTGCAAATATGAATGTGTGCATATATATGTCCATGTGTATGTGTGCGTGCAAAATGAATGTATCTTTCATATACATGGGTTTGTGTTCAAAAGGGAACAACTAAAATACATGGACACAGCAACAATTACCACAGCTTTGGCTTTAGGATTTTCATTTCATTCATACAAACACAAATGAACTGAGTAACATAAACCAACATATGTGTACGTCTGAAAAAAGACCGGTAAGAAACGTGCGGACAGACGCAAACATAAGTATGTGTATATATTCATAGTAGCCATAGCAAAGACTTGAAGTAAATCACTATTATTGTGGTTTTTTTTTCTTGTTATTGTTATTCTCCTCATTCTTGCGCGGCATTTCTTTTTTACAACGATATGCAATTTGTTCGTTTTTTTCCTTTTTCTTTTTTTCGCTTTTTTCATTTTAATATAAATTTTATGTACACAGGTTCGCATATCTATGTGATTCTAAATGAATTGCAGTAAATGCACTTAAAAGGTTCCGCTTGTGGATGAACATAAAAATTTCGAGAAAAAATATAAAAATAAAATAAATTAAAAAGAAAAAAATTAAAACTAGTTATACTGCGATTTGTTATTTATTTACTAAACATAAACTATGTTTTACGGTAGAGAACTTTATAAAAGTTAAGAGCTTTGATACTCCATACATGCGGTTGGCGAAAAGCAGTCGTTAACTATAATTCTCGAAAATTCATTGAATTTCATTTCACATTGAAATGAACTTTTTTTTTCTAACCTACCAATAATTCTGAAAATTTTAATCTATAGTTAAGGTTTCTTTGAAATGAAAAGTTTTCCAAAAATCTTTTCGAATCAACATTTGCTTTAACTGATAACTTCATTGTAAATTTCAACTGAACACAAAAAAGACTTATTTTTTAGTTTTTGGATGTAATGGCTCAGTAACGACATAACATTTGTGAGATGAAGGAAGAAACGATTATTTCTATGCTGCCTATCAGATTAGATAATTCAAAAAGCAATAATCCCTTTTGAAAGATCCTCAAATACGCATTAATTAATATGAATGCATAAAAAAGTAAAGATTTTCTCTTTTCCAGCTCAACAATAAATTGTACCAGCTGATTAAGAATGTTGATGTGATTCTCATGTGATCGCATCCGTACATTTTTTATAAGTCTATTACAAATAGAAATGCGCATCTTTTCAATTTTCTATGTGTCAAATTTGTTATAGACAATTAAACAAAGTATTGTAAGGAATAGGGTTACTAGGGCCTAGGTTCAATGATTATCTAAGGTCTTTCCTTTATCAGATTAATCGGAGAAAGAACAGAATACGATAACTATAATGTCCTTAAGGTCGTGTGATGATATTGTGGTTTGTTGGGTAAATTATGTTCCGAGAAAGGCGGAACATGCCTCAGCTATAAACATTCAAGATTGCGACATGACTTATCGGCTAAAAGTACTTTAAGATTTCAACCACTGACACGTCGGAAGATATCTTTTAGATTGTAGGAGGAAAACTTCGAGGGGAGGACTTCTCTTGTCAATAGTTCACCTACTTGTTAGATCATAATAATACTGTATAATACTGTAGTTGGATATTGAACACAAATAGCATAAAACGCCGTGTTAGTGGTTTTTCAAGAGCATTATAATACTTAAGAGTTGTTAAGAGTAGTCTTCAGGGACGTATAGAAAATCGAAAGATCAAGCAAATCTCCGGAGTTAGGTGGAATAAATGAGGAAGCTCTTTGTACTACGTTGTCTATGTCAACAAGCTTGGAGAGTGCCTTGTTGCCTGATTGCATGGTACGGCCCTTCGAGAACTTTGTGGTGATTGTAGAATCCTGCATCTAACCAAAGGGAAGTTCTGGACTATACCCAGTGAGTGTTTGTTTTGGAATCTCGAGAATAGTGGAGCCCCGTTCCTATAAGGGTTGTTCCACAGCTCGGGGATACAGAAAAATAGTCCTGTAGTTTAGCGTACCATGTTAGGTACCCACGCATTAAACCCCTCTAGAAACACTTATGACTAAATATTTCACATTTTACACAAGTGCCAACGGAACGCAAATGAATTTAATTGAAATCTATTAACAAACAAAACTCAAAGCATGCCTGCATCTTGTATCTAAAACTGAAGTATTGTAAAATTTTACTGACTATCATCATCATCTTCATTATCATCAGAAAATCAAAGTTAAAGAAGAAAAGTTATCGAAGTCTAGACCCAAAAAGATTTCATACAAGATCCAATTTTAGGGTATTAACTTTGAAAAGAAAATCTTGATGAAGTGCGTTTCCCATGTGCTGCTATTAAATCCAAATACCAATAAGCATGAATTGCATTAGAAAATACGTTTCGTTCTGCCTTGATTGAAGGGCTGGCTGTTTGTGCTGTTTAACCTGTTGAGTTGAAAATCATTTATTTCATATACGAAATCAATTGGCTTCTGTTTTTGCACGAGAGTTTCTATCGCCCTTTTTACACCCTCTACTTACATTCTCCCTTGTATGGCAGCACTTAAAATCGATTTATACAATAAACTTTACATACGTTATATCTACTTATTAGCTTATATGGGAATAGTAACACTTCTTAATGGGTGAACAGTTTTACGATCAATATTTCATAATTGTCATCTCGATTTTCGTAAAAATTGCGTAAAACTTGGTTGTAAAGAAATCATTTAAGAAATTTAAATTGTTCTCTAACTTTTATTTCTGCTTATCATACAAGCGGGATAATAGATTTTGTATATCTGTTTTCCCTCGGTTGTGGTTATAAAAATTCACTAAAAAAGCATAAAACACATAAATGCATAGACAATCTGTTACATTGTTAACATAGTGAAAGGACACGTTAACTGTATAAATTTTCATTTTATACTAACTGCATTTTTTATTTAGTTGTCTGCCATTACTAACTAACACATTCAAGCAAACAAACGTACCCACATCCCTATCTGAACGTACAGGCAAGACAATACATTGTAAACGTATACATGAATGTGTTGGTTTTTATTTTTATGTACAATACAATCTTTGTATTCTGACAAATTCTTTACAAATTGTATTCATTTACACAACGTTTTTCTGGTATTTTGATTTTTTCTGTATGCCAGAGTTTACAACATTTATGTTACTATGCCTTCAAGGGAAAAAAAGTTTTTCTATACCTCCCTACCTTAAATGTAACCAAAATTGTAACCGTAAGTATATTTGAGTACCGTTTTGTTTTTATTTTATTTTGTATTTATTTATTTATTTTTTTTTTTTTTTTGACATCATCTCATCACTTCTATTTTAAACTTGACATTTTAAACTTGTTTTAGGGCCATCCCTTGGCAATTGTTTTTGTCTAAGTAAGCAGGCACCACACATAGTTGGAAACCTCTGCTCTACATGATCCATACATTGTAACTATTTCCTTGTGTGTATGGGTGTTTCTTTTCTACAATTTTCAGTTTTGCATTTGTGTGCGTACTTGTAATATCATTCATATTATAGCTTGTTTGCTGTGAACACAGTCGGTACTCGTCAATCGTTTAGACGATTTCAATAAAGATACATAGAATGAATACTTTTTTTATTTGCTTTAAAACTTTTATGCTTTTATTTGAAGACCAAGAAAAAACATTAAAATTTTTAAATTCTAAAAACTAAAGTTGCAAGACAAGTCTTTATACAAAGATGACTTGATGCAAACTACATTAATTTTAGTATAAATTTATTAGAATAAGAGCTATTCCCCGGGAGACTTTTTTCAAGCAAAATAAGCCAAAACTCATCGAAAGCTGGAAACTGAACAAAAAAAAGCATTACCAACTCAAATTTTTTTTGTTTTTATAATTTAAATCATTATTAAAGAAATTTGTTGAGCCCATTTGTATTATCGTCCTCATCATAATTTGACTTTAGTAACTCCTTTTGTTAGAACCCTAAAAGAATGGCACTATAGCTAAAAAGGTTATAAAATTATATTGAATTATATATATTGAATCCTTTAGGTTCTTTATAGAGATATAATTTGGAAGTAAATATTTTAAATGAAAAGGTTCGTGTTGACAAAAAAGACTGCTTTTTGCTTAAAAAGTTTCTTAAGTTTCTTGAGAGGAGGCCGCATTGTTCAATAATTTGCACATATAACGTGTTATTTAATAATATTTTTTAATTCTGTTGAACAGTTACTTTTTTATGAACTGACAATTTTTCGTTAATCGTATTCAGCGTCTCAACGCTTTAAAGTGTTTCTTTTTGTCACTCTCCCCCC
>KK351041.1:537714-640214 GCA_000671755.1 Glossina brevipalpis
TCTCTCTCTCTCTCTCTCTCTCTCTCTCTCGTTGTCCATCTCTCTCTCTTCCTCTCTCTCGCTCTCTCGCTCCATCTATCTATCCGTGTTTGTCTATCTTCCTTTCTCTTACTTTATGTCCCTTCACCACTTTGCACTTTCAGGGATCTTAATAACAATAATGATTAAAGAAATTGCAAAAAATTTTTTTATTAACACTTTCTCACAAGTGTATGCAACGCAGTTGCACTTCCTTTTCTAGTGTCTTCAGATATTTCCATCAAATCTACAAATTTAAATTGAATATTTTCTTTCCTAACAATCAGTTATTTTTGCTGGTAAGTATAACCTTTTCATTAAACATTCCAAGTACAAAATATAGTGTTAACTATCTTTATGAATAACTACGTTCTTTTTCAATTGTATTATGATACTTCACCTTCATAACGGTAGAAAAAATTTTCGAAATAATCGTTTTTTATTGTTGTAAATATATGCTTTTGTTTGTCGTGTAACAATATAATAAACTATTTGCATTTTCAAATTTACGCATAAAAAAATCTTCATTAAGGTAATAAATTTGATAACAGATTTTAAAGGACCGACAAATTTATGAATAAGTCACTCGGCAACTTAGCTTGTGGTGTTTGTCAATAGAATAACGCGTTTTAATAAGATAGTTCGCGATGTAGTATACTTTTAACCAATGTAAGATTTTTCGACACCAGGCATGTAGGAGTTATAATACAGAAGAATAACTTACCTCAAACATATTCTGCTTAACTTCTGGGACGTATCACAAACTTCTGTTCTTTCTCCCACAATAGCCCTGATGTTCATCAATAATGTTCTCTACGTGGTAGAAAACCCCATTTATTCATTCGAGAATGACAGTACTTTGCACCACTTGTTCTGTTTTACGAAGAGACCGGGCAGCAACAAGGCACATAACAAATGCTGCTTGGTGAATGACACAGTTAATCGAGACCTCATAAAGGTAATAGATTGGAATCGGGTTAATAGGATAAACTTTAATGCCTAGAAGAAGGGACGAACCACCCCTCTCCTTCGTTGGCGTCAACGTAGTCAGTGAATCGGCTATACTTAATGTACTTGGCATGAGAATAGAAAATGACATTCGATGAACAGAATATGTATTCAAAGTGTTGGAAGATGTAGTCAAGCGCCTCGGTTTTTTAAGGCGATGTAAAAAATACTTTACTACAACCGAGATCCGTACCGTTATTACACCCCCTGTATCCGTCTAAAAGTAGAATATAACTCAAATGTGTTGGCAGGATCCTATAGACTTTGTTTGAAGCCGCCCGAAAACAAGAGAAAGGCTCAGATGCTCAAAGACAACGAAAGTATGTATAAAAGGTTTGGTAGTTTTGCGCGTCCGCGTAATGTGGATTCTGTAGAACTCCGACAGGATGGCTTTAATGGCTTTCTCAAAGTACCTACCCATTCATTTGGGAATTGTCTCTATACCGAAAATCATACTATCGTGACTCGCCGTTCTTTTGCCGCACTGCCCGTCTAATGGGACAACCTACTTTGCTTAATGTTTCCAATTTTAAGTCGAACGTACAGAAATACTACTCCTTTCATTCATCCGATTCTATCTACAATCCTCCCATCATCGTACCCGCATGTATAGGAAACATCTCCTAAGGTGTCACTCATATACAAAAAAGAAAGGAAGAAAAATAAAGAGCTTTCTGGTGCTTATTTAGCTTAGTTTTCTTAGTTTTAACATTATGTTTTATTTTTCACCTTAATTTTTTTTTTAGTTATTCTCTTAATGTAAAGATCATAAAATACGCTTTCATTTTTTCAACGACCATTGGGAAAGAAAGACTGCTTCTAGGTAAACGATCTATAAAATGCGGACAATATGATTAATTTTGCAAACAAGTTGCGGATTATTTATTATAGCAGAGAATGAAAAAGTAATTGTTTTCTAATTTCAAAATCTACAATGTCTTGAATTGTGCTAATAAAAACAAGAAAATGTTTAAACTCGTGCGTTTTCTCTTCAATTTTCCTTCACTCTTTGTCGCAGTGACATGAGTAAAACGTAAAAGTTTATTTTATGTATATATTTCATGACGATAATGAAACGTTGTGCATAAAACGAAACTGCCGCAGAATTATATTCCCGGATAGTAGCAGCCATTGATGGAGTATATTTCCTTTGCAAACCGAATAGTATTCGGTTAGACAATTAGACATTAAAAGTAGAACAAAGTATCTTATCCATCGACCAGTTTTAGCTTTCGTGGGAGATTTCAAATAAATATTAATTAAACAAAATGTGCGAAAAAGTTCTTTAACAAAAATTAAAAACAGGAAAGTGTATTTCAAAATGTATACTTAGTTTGTTTGAAGTATTTTTTCAAAATTATTTAAATGAATTTTTCATCGATTTTAATTAAAATACAAACAAAAAAGAACTACTAAGCAATGTTAAATAAAAAAAGCATTGATATAAAAAGAAAATATTATTATGAAAATATTTGAACAAAATTTGTCTTCAATTTTCTGCATTTCGCTATAGTAAGAGAAAAAAGGAACAAAACATTCTTTCCAGAAATTAATATAAAATTTTGGTCATAAAGAAAAAACAAAATCTAAAAAAAATTTTATATAACTGCACAAACACATGGCCTTTGTATAAAAAATCCATAAAGCTTTTTTGCCAACAACCATTCGAAACTAATTTCGAGATTGCAAGTTATTATAAATTATTTCTATCTCTAAGAAAAGCAACAAAAAAAGAACAACAAACGAAAATGGTTGAAGCAACTTGAAATTTCCCGTTGATCATTTTTCCAATTAAAGTGCCTTCATTTCGTCAACATTTTTTGATGACAGATAAAAAATTTTAAAACTATATACATATTCTTTGGATTCATTCTCCACAGTAGGCATAGTCACGCCTTTATAAGTTTGTAAAGTATATCTTATTATATGCACAAACACACACACACACATATATATATATATACATATGTATATATATATATATATATATATATATATATATATACATTATACATTATAGCGAATGAATAATCGAACTATTTACTCATAGCCCACTCATTGCTTCACTGCTATTGAGATCTCAAAACTATTAGGTTCTCAAATCTTTGTCTTTTTCATGTGTTATCAGTTTCATATATTAAAACATTGGGATGTAAATCTTAATTGACACGTCCTCACGCGAAAAAATGAGTGATTTTATATTTCCTAATAACATTTTTTGTAACTCATTTCCAACAGACGATTATAAACTATTGCCTATTTTTAAGCTAAATTTATTAAACCTTACTCTAATATCCCCGAAAGTGAACGAAGTTTAATACGCAGATGAATTTATAAACTTTTACATATTGCTCTAGAAAAAGGTTAAAGATAATATTTTTGTTACCTGATTTTAAGAGCAAAATGCTAAGGACATATCATACTAATAACAATTAAAACAAGGTACGTTGCCAACTTTTCAGAGTAAAATCGAAGAAGGAATTTTTGCTTATTTTCAGGCATTTGAAAAAACATTTGCAGTTAAGTTTTAGTTAATTTTCTTGAAACAACTTGATTTTAGTAAGAAATGCTTGACAAAAAATATTATAAAATGGAATGCAAATAGAAAATATTAATATTAATATATATGTATATATAAAGTAAAGGTATTTCTTAATTGAATTGTTAAGAAATTGTTTCTAATATCATTAAATGACTAAAAAATGTAGATGCAAAAAAATCATTATATTGAATAACATTCAAATAAATTCAAGAGAATAACTTGACTTTTTCGCTTATACGGTAATTTAACTTAAAACAAGTCCGTACTGATTATTATATTCGAATCTAATTAGGTGATTAATCAAAAATTCAATTTTGTGCATTAGTTTACTAACAAAAATTTAGATAAATTCAGTTCATTGATTATGTAATTACTGAACAGAGTTATTTTACGTGCAGCTTTTTTTATATTTGTCTTTACTAGTTGCCAGAAGACCGCGTTATATTTCTGCTTTGAACGTTTACGTCACTCAGAAATACTCATTAGTCATCTCCGTCTAATTGTCAATTTTTGGTTTGTTTTTTCTGTTGCCTGCCTCTTTCTTGAAATATACATCTCCTTATATTTGTGAGGGAGTATCGACAAGATATTAATTTAAAAACTTAGAAATCCAATTTATTGGAATTCTGCAAAAATATGGTTTCCGAACTATTTTCGTTCTTATTAATCTTTGATTTTTACTTGTGAAGTGTAACGTTTTTAATATTATATGTGTGTAACAATTTATATGATTTTTTTCTTTTTTTGGATACAGATTGGTTCAAAGAATTCGGAAAAACGCTTCATCGATTTCCTAAAATAGAAATTTAGGTAGATTTTATTCATTGATTTTATAATTACGGATCTGCTTCGTAGAGAATTATTAACTTAATTTCGTTTTGATGTTTTTTCATTTGTCTGCATGTATGTACGTCCATTCGTTTGCTTTTCCGGGCTTTTTCAACGATGTCCTCGCAATAGTAATTTGAATTTTTATGTACATATAGTGTTCAGTTTTCACGACCAAAGTTGAAACTAGACATTATGACGCCAAAGCAATAACTGAAGAACTTTAACAAAATGGTGTTTTCAAAACCGATGTATCGATAAATAATTCGTAACAATTACCATCATTTAAATTTTGACACAAATATTTACTAAAGCCGATTCGATTTTCATTACAAACGTGTAAAACCAATTGGGGAAACTAACGCACAAAAATACAAAATAATTTCGTAATATTTAGGTTTGAACTTGGAATAATAGATACTGAGTATTCCTTCTGTCCCGTTTGCTTTTTTTTTCTTAGTAATTTATCCATCTCACACGTTGCATATATTTTACTGTATGCATTCCACATATACATCCAACAAAAAAAAAATCTTTTTTTTTTAATTTGTAATAAACTTTCTTTTAAATTTCATGTTACACAATTTATTGTGTATAAGAATATAAATGTAAAAACAAACAAATGCGTACAGATTGTAATATATAATTGTAACAGAAAATGTCACTTACTTGTTGCTTTGTTTTTTTTTTATCTGTTTAAATATACAGCAAAAATGTTATCACTCATGTGGTTTGTACACACAATTATGTAATAATATCATTAACAATTTAATGACTATTTGGCTTGATATGCCCGGTAAATAAATATTTGAAGAAAATATTTTTTGAGTTTTTTTTTATTTTGTTTAAAACCAAATTTTGGCTCTTACTAAATGTACAACAAGCACTTTTAGATCGTTTTGTCGATTACAGCGTCCATAAAATGATTAATTAATTAATTTTCCTCGATATGATTCGAATGAAGCGATTATAAATCTTTTTTATTTTAATTCCTTTTGCTTATATATATAAAAAGATTTCATTAAAAAATCGTTTTATTTTTCTCTTTTTCTCAAGTAATAAAAAGGACAAAAACTTGTTGCTTATTGTTGAAAAGTTGAACAAAAAAATCACTTTAATCGGTATTTAGCGGCATTAAAATCTATGTTTGTTTATATTTTGCTCTCTGATTTTTTAAAAATGTTATTTTAAGCTACTATTTTGTGTAAGTTTGTTTTTAATTATTTATTTATGTTTTATTTTTTCTTTTTTGTTATTACATTTATGTATGTCATTAAAACAAAATCTATAAACTGATATTATATAAAAAAATCGAGAATACACAGCGCAACACGTTGTTGACACAAAGACCGCCTAACAAAGACTAATATCACAAGTGTACACGCGACGTGCTTCATCAACACGCAACGCTCACTCAACAAATACTGTTTTACTGTATTTTCTGTTTGGTGTAGTAATGTGCTGGATACATATGAGTGTCTGCGTGTATGTGTGTGTATGTGTGCGAGTATAAGTTATGTTATGTTATGCTTTTCGTTTTTCTTTCCGTAACTGGCGCTTGCATTTAATAACGACGACGACGATAACTATCATGATAATGATGGTGATGATGACGATAAAGCTGGCGAGGGCATTGATATACTAATGATGATGTTCTAAATTGAAATATCACATAACCCAGTGTGTTGACATATAAAAGCAAAAAGAAAAGAAAAAAAAAACAATAATAAAAGGAAAACAAACAACACAACCCTCATACAGGCCATTTGACAAACTCCTATGACCCTAGAAAATATATAAAAATGAATATATAAACGAAAAAGAGAAAGAGAGAAATCAAGTCAGAGAATTAACTAAGAGAGCGATTCATGTAATATTGGGAAACTTTTAAACAAACTTATAAGCTTCACAAAAAAAAAGGAAAAGGGAGAGAGAAAGAGAAAAAGAGAGAGGAAGAGTATTTGTTTGCCAAATAACTGTTTCCGCTTCCCATGCGTTTTCGCTTTTAAGGAAACTTAATTATCGCTTTGGCTGCCATCAGAGAATAAGTCAACAAATCAGTTTCCTTCGTTGAACCTGAGAGCTTCGCCTGTTTCATTTCACCAACATTCCGGTAAATAATTTCTCTCTTTTTTTCTACTAATATCCATATGTCTCACTCACACACTCTCTCTCTCTCTTTCCTCCTGCTTTTTCTCCGACTGAGTAATGCTCGCAGTTTTTCCAAGGCGTTTGCGCTTTGCTTCACTCTCTATGAAACCCCAGGTTTATCGTTGTATATATATATATATATATATATGTGTGTGTATAGAAAGTTCTCTCTGTGTGTCGGTATGTGTGCGTGTGTATGCACTTGTGTGGTTTATTTCGGTGTTAATTTCCATTTTCCTTTTACCTTTCTTCCTTTTTTTTAAAGAGTTGTTTACACTATAACTTCCCTTTTCTATGCGTAATACAAACACATACATTTATACATAAGCACGCGATGCATACACGCAACTGTTTGAGCTTGAGTATATTATGCAAGTTTTGTTTTGTACACTTGTTGGTTCTTTGCCAGTTTTATGCTCAGCTATAAACAGCAGAGTGTCTACCGTTCGCTATATCCAGACGATTGGTGACGTATTCTCATTGTGTCATGTTGTTTGTAATATCCGAGAGCAAATGTACACGAGTGCCTAGATAAATTACGCACATTTTCTGAATCAATATAACATTTTCAGTTAATTTAGTTAGGCCTATTGAATCATGTTTTATTTTAATTATTTTTCCATCCGTCTGGCCCTATATGTAATTGGAATTCTTAAAATTGTAGATATTACCATAAAAAATTAAACTTATTATCGTAAATATTTATGTTTTCATTTCACAGATTATGAATACGATCGCAATAAATGAAAAATGCTTTTAAAAATATCATTTTAGTAGTGTCTTTAAGAGTTTTGAAATAAGAGAAAATAATTTCCAATTAGGAACCTTGAAATGAACGAATACGGACATGTTTTTATTAGTCTTGCATTCAATAAGCAGAAGTATATATTGAACCCGATAAAAGTCGAAAAATAAACAAAATACCGCAAAGAGGGAAAATAAAACTAAGAAATTTCTCAAATAGTTTACGATCAATGGTAAAAGTTAAATATCCATCCATTATAGGGTGCATATATTTAAACCTAGTCCTATCACCCTATAAGCTTAAATCTACATAGAACTTTTTTCTTTTTTTTTTAAAATCATTGAAAACAGGGCGGATGTCGAATTTCAAATTTTACAACAAAAAAGAACCAGTAAAATTTCCGTCTTGGAAAAAAAAAAAATTAAATTAAAAAAAGCAAAAGTATTACTTTAATTAGTGATCCACACACTGACATAGAGATATTGATTTGCGATTTAACCGACATGACAGGTATTCAAAATTCGTTTTGAGACGAACATTTTTATTCATATGCGCTTGTTAGCACCAAAGTTGTGCCGTGGTTGCCTTTGATTTTTCCGTTTTTTGTTTGTTTATATTTCACATTTTAAATATGCCCCCATTTCCTTTTTTATGATATTTCTTTCCCCTGCAATATATACAAATAAATACACATATACATATGCATAAACACATATGTACATACATGAATATCTGGATTCGTTGTGTGTTTCAATTGCATAAAAAGTGTATATTGCCTTTATTTTTGCCTGAGCATTTTATTATGTTACACACAACTGATACGCGTTTCATAGCTTCCTTACACAATACCACTAAGCCATTGATTCGTTATTTTTTATGGCTTTCTATTTGCAAATTTACACAAATATACATACACATGCACATACTATTTATGCATATATTTCTATGTTGTGGAGGATTTGCAACAGGTTCCCATTACTTAAGCTTTTTTCCCTTTCTACTCTTCCTTTTTTTTTTGTTTTTTCTTTTTGTGTTCTTTTATATTTTATTTATTTGTTAGCTTCGTTCATTCTCTCGCTTTGAGATTGTTCTTCTGCAGCTTTTTATTGTCGTCTGTGTTTATTTGAGTGTATGCTGTTATTTTGTTGTTACATATGTATGCTTGGATGCTGTAGTTTATATAACTCTGGTTTTTGTTGTTTATTTATTTATTTATTTATTTTTTTTTTTTGTCTTTCTTCATTCAAGTGCTTACATTACGTTTTTCTGCTATTTTTACTCGATATTTGTTTGCTTCTCGTTGCGTTTGTTACTTTTTTTTGTTTTGTTTTTCTCGCATGCATCTTTTGTTTACTGCGTCAAGTGTGTTTGTCTGTCTGCTATATTACATTGAGTTGTGTCTGCCTGTATACATATTGTTTTCATGTTTTTTTGTTTTTCTGTTACATAGCCATAGAAACAAAATTTACATTTACTTTACATCAAAGGATTTTCCTTTTTATGCAGTTATAAGCATACACAGACATAGCTCTTAACACTGTCTTCTATAAGACAACAAGACAAAAAAAAAAAAAAGAAACGAAAAAACCTTCTTCGGTCTTTACTGGCGCGACAAATAAAACCAATGAGTAAGTATATCGAATTTTTCAATCGTTTGGTAACTTATACGATTACGCTAATCATACCGTTTCACACTTAATTATGCAACCTGGTTGTATGTATATATCGATACAAATGAGAAAGTCAGTTAGTAAATGTTTCCGAAAGTAATTTAGTAAAGTCATGAAACATTTATTTAATAAAATCAAGTCAATCAAACCAATCAAGCAAATCAAAAGTGATAGCATCTTCTTTAACATCGGCAACATCTAATAATAGATAATAAAGAACAGTCAATGATTGAGTGTTTTTAAGAACAAACTCATCGTAAAATACTTCAATCTCTATAGGTTATTCCAACTTCAGTATTTAAAATAAACTTTTTCGTAAATATTTGTTTTTAGTAAAATGTGTACATAAATCTCATGTGTCAACAAAATATTCCTAAGCGCCAAAATTTGGAGAAAGAACTTTAAAACTTTATCGGATAACTTGTATGGTTGACAAGATCACCTCAATCAATTATATCTAATTATATTAGTCATTCAAGATGAATCGTTTCACGCAATACAATAAATAGAGTTTTCGTTTTTGACACATCTCTCTATCCGTATGATTACCCTATACAAGGAATATATAGAACACGAAAGAAATTATCTCCGATTTGAGGCGAATGCATAATATTGAGCATTCCTTTATTTGCAACCTTCGATGGCAGAGTGGAGTGATGATGTATTCATAGCATTGTGCTTTACAGGTAAGCCATAAGGCATAGTCATCAATCTTACTGAAATGTTACCTTACGCAAATGAATATAGAGATTGTATTAAAATTCCCAAGTAAAAACTATAAAGTTTTTTTATTTTGGAAAGTAGAGAAAATAATCAGTATTTCTGGATAAGTTCTATAAAAAGTTATAATATAATAAAATAAAGTTGTAATATAATAAATGTTTCCATAAACAAAATGTAATTATATCAAGATCGTAATACACATCTACTTTTCTTATTCGATTTCCGATAGATAGTTTTTTTCTTTTTCTTTGACGTTATAATAATTTATGTAAAAACACAAAAATTTTATGTGATAATAATAGAGCTGGATCTATACAAAGCGGCAGCAAGTTTGGGAAACTTATTTCACGTTACTAAACTTGAAGTCGTTTACGAATATATCGGAAAACATTTTTCATTTCTAAACATCGCTTTGTACCGTCTCTCCCTTTTTATACTTAATTTTTTTTTGGAAAAATATCTTTTTTCTTTTTATTTTGAAAATGTAAACCAAATGCAAAGAAATGCATATGAAAACCAAATCCGATCGGAGATGACTCAACTGACCGTATATCAAAATATCAATATCAAAAAAGCATTGCATTTGACTTAAATTTCTGTATAGGAAAAAATATCCCGGAAAGACTTTTTGTAAATGATCGCATATTTCGGGAATTTTGCGCATAGTTTGGGAATAGCTTTCAAAATACATCAAGTACCTTCGGGTTTTGAATATAAAAAGATATGTTTGTTTGAAATTAAATAATGGAAAAATTGGCATAACGGGAGGTTTTAATCATTTAACTAAATCATGTTAGTCCATAGGAACAAACCTCAGTTTGAAATTTTTGCTACATTAAAAATTGGTTCGAATTAAGTTTAAACATCATATAAATGCAACTGTAATTAACACAGAGATCTATCTACATCTTCTTAGATACAGACGGTGGCCCATTGGAAAACTGTTCACAAAATTTGTTTAAGAGAGTCGTTGAACTATTTTACATATTCTTTTAAAAGGCTACTTTGGCCTGTGCATAAAGAGGATATCGCGTTCGCCTTGATCTTTATATACTAACCTAGTTGTTTTCCTTCTCTGTTTGTTCGGTTGTTTGTTTATTATATATTTCTTTTTTAGAACTTCGCTTTCCTTTTTTCGTGTTGGTCGGTCTCTCTCTCATCCTTTATTTTTGTTTTTTTTTTGTGTTTTTATTTATTTACTTTTTTTTTTCTTTTTGCTCTCTTTATATCCTAACTCAGATTAGTCTTTCATATAAAAATGAGATTTGTTGCATGTAATTTTATCTGGTCATAAAATTTCTTTACATTGGTGTACATTTGTTTTGCTACAATTCTAAGGATTTGTTGTTCTAGATTTGTTGAATGTAATATTTCCTCTTCTTTTTTCCTTTTTATGAAGAGTAGTGGCGAATAAGGCATTCAAAGAAGCACATTGGATTTATGTTGTAATTAGTATCTTTTTCAAATAGTCCTTTGTTAGATTTGAATTTTGCGTTAGCAATGTATTAAAGATAATTTCAGTCTAGCTTTTTGAGTAGTCTAAAAAAGGTGAGTTGCTTTCTTATTTTGCTTTCCATAGGATTAAAACTTGCAAACGTATGTCTTAAAAATATCTGCGACAACGGCTTTATCTATATCTCTTGATCGCTTTTTCATTTTGCAAGACGATTGAAAAAATTTCAATTTATTTTTTTTTTCTTTTAGCTTTCATCGATTTTATTAAGCATAGAGTCTCTTAGTGGTAACTCGTCTAGAGTTTCATCCGCTAGTCGTATAAAAAATTTCAAAACGATTGGTGTAGTGAACTATGGTTAAATAGAATCGTCATTGGCACAATATATCAAAAGTTATGAAACCGTGAGTTTTCGTCACAATGAATTGTGCTGATTAACTAGTTACACTACACTAGTTACAATCGATTACGTACTGCATGGTAGGTAAGGTGGTATTGTATGATATGCTCTTATTCCCACAACAATGCCGAACAAGTCGCTCTTTTTGTCCACAATCTCAAAAGAGCAGTTGTACTTGCCTTGCAACGCCCATAGTTTGTGTAAAGGAAATAAGGTATCGTCTTCAAGTTTGGGAAGTTCTTGAGCGAAGGTGTGGTATTGAAAATGAGACAAATCGATAAGAAGACACGCTCACAGTATAACGGGGGCTAAGAACGCCTTCGCTTTAGGAAGCAAAAAAAAACTACATTTTTTCTCATTACTCGTAAACCATTGTACATAGAATTAGAAAAATTTCCAAAAATATTGCGCTAGCTATACTGTAGTCTGTGCAAAAATGGAAAGGATCGACCACGCCCATTCAATATAATAGAACATTGAAGTTGAATTTTTTTTGTGAGAATGTTTATAAGATTAAGAAAGATGCTGCTGGAACCACATAAAATGTCTATATTATTGAATTCGGAAACCACTTAGACGTATACGTCCGTACATCTGTGTATCTGTCTGACTGCTTAACTATCTGTTGCCTGCGGCAGAAGCATTAGAAGTTCTTTCACACTGCCACGACCATCTATTACAATTTAGTTTTTCCACCTTTTTTTAAAATAAAGGTGGTGGGTGTAAACGAATCGGCGCAGCCATATATAATTTTTTTATACTAAGGCGCAACAGAAAAAATAAATAAAAAAACAAACCTTACACTCGTTTTCGAAAATGAAATAAAATATCAATTAAAGCTTTACAATGGGATTGTTTTATAAAGACTTACTTTTTATGAAAACCCTAATATGAGAATGATGATCCCGAAAAATAATCCTATTTAGTTCAAATTAAGCGCAGTAACTTTATATCATTATTTTATATCTATTTTCGTCATAAATTACTATAAATCTGAAACTGGTTTTCATATAAAAACCTAATTTTTGTATCAATATCTTTTATAGAGTATATGAAAATATAGTACCGTTCCATCTAAATTCTACACATTCAATGAATTTTCTGGAGCAATGTTAAAAAAGTACAAATTTAAATACATAGATGGATAGAAATTGATATGATTCGATTTACTTTCCTTGTTCGCCCTTAGGTGAACATAAGCAGTTATTTAACAAATTTCACAAAATATTTAAAAAATTGCAATCCTTGAATTTTATGGATAGAACGTCAGATAATCATCTCTATTTAAACTGCTTCAGAAGACAATTTTAAATCCATTAGTATAATATTTAGTGGATTCATCTTCAATCTTTGCGTACATCTGCGAAAACTTAATATATCACAGTTTGTGCATGATTTAAAAGAAGAAAAATAAAAGACTTTTACATATACCAAGTGCTTAGTAAATTAAGAAGATAAAAGATTACATAAAAAAATTATCAAAAATCATGTTCTTGAATATGGCACAGAAGACTTTGCCTTCCACCACCGTTGTCTTTTAAACGTTTCGATTTTCTTACTAGATATGGGCCTATTGCATTATTTCCCTGAAGTATCATTTAGGCCAACCGTTAGTTATATATAGTTAGTTGCGTATCGGTTTTTGAAACGACTGTAACAAACCCATATCATCGTTATATATATATTTTTTTTTCACTAGACATAAGAAAGAGGAAGATTGATGACATGAATTTGCTCAGAAAAATTTCCAATGACTACAATATAATTATCCGACATAAATAAGGACAAATAGTGTACATATGTTTATATAAACTCTCATTTATGTTGTTGTCATCAAATACTGGATTAATGAAAAGTTTTTAGACATTTTAGCAATAAAAATGTGCTTACACACTATGTCCTTGTTAAGAATACTTGATGAAATCTGATTTTCAAGAATTCGGTTCTTTATTGAAAACAATGGAATAGAGACGTAAACCAAAGTAAATTATATATGCAAGAGACCATTGAAGGGTTTATCACCGTTCGAAGAGGAACGACAGTTTCAATGTCTCAATAAAACATCAGATTATTATAGAATCTGTTATCTCAAGTTAGTTTTGCTTCTGCACTGAAAAGTTTTTTCTTAGTTTCTTATCGTCTTTTCGTTGCATTTTCGTTCTGTATATTGCTGCTGTTGCTCAGCAATATTTCTTCCTGCCACATTTTAGATTGACAGAGTAACTATAGCGAAAACGCTTTGGGCGTATTGTGTTATGCTTGCTTGCCTGCACTTGCTGCTAAGTATTACTTCGCCACATTTACCTGCCACTTTCGTGTGTTGGTAATGCTGTGGGTAATGTTGTTGATGATGGTAATAATGGCGTTGATGATGATAATGTTGCAATTATCTGGTTTTGTTGCTGTTGTTTTGTATTTTTATACCAGTACTTTAAGTCTTGATATGCATTTTAAATATTATCATAACCATAAGTCGGACTTAATAGAATCTAAAAACAAGCAACATAAAAATGACAACCGTTTTTATACCCACCAGCGAATAACGGGGATGTATTGTTTGTAATGTCCAGAAGGAAGCTTCAGAGAGTCCACAAATATATATATATATACATATATATAAATTTAGAATCATTTTAAGTATATCCGTCTGCCCGCCTGTCTGTGCGTCTATCTGTGTAGTGGCTAATAAGGCTATCCGTTTTTCAATTGGAAACTCTTTCATATACGTTGGTATTGAAAGTGGACCAAATCGTTCACAGGCTTCGTCTACAGTACAAAATAAACTGAAAACGTCTCTGTTCTCTGCTTATTTTGCTTGCAAATCATACACTATACAATAAATATTTCGATGGTATTCCATAAAAATTCGAAAAACCTGTCCCTCCCACCTATTAAAACGTAGTTTTTTTTTAATATAAAGATGGTGGGTATAACAGATTTGGCACAGCCGTATATAATTTTTTTATTTGTTGTCTTTATTTAGTTTCACTACTTCTTCTTCCCTATCAGAAAATTTAATGGAAATTTTTGTGTATTACCACAAAAAGAAAAGAAAAACTTTCATAAATTTTACGAAAAACTATAGGAGACTGGTTGGTGTGCGATTATTATATGTTTTGATGCGTTGATAATGGTTACCATCACATCATCATTAACTGTCATAACGTCTGCTTCTGAGTAAAGAACAAACGTACATATACAGGTGTCGTTTTCTCGTTTTAAACTTTCATGTTGACATGTAATTTTATGATCCAAGTTATACCGTATATGAAAGTAATGTACTTTTGTACTAAGAAAAGTAAAAATCATCATTAACGACCAAAAAAAGGAGGAATTTTTCTCTTTTTTTTCTTCGTATTAATGTAAGAACTCTATTTGAAAACCAAAATTTGTTCCTCTTCATACGCATAGACATTTTAAGTTACTATAGATTGAATGTGTGTAGGATTTACTTTAGTTCGATAATGTTGAAGACGTGAGTATTTAGCTTTTTTCCTTTTTGTTTTTTTAATCTCTACTCTATACAATATTAGAGTTCAGTTTTATTTTTATTGGTAACAGAATAAAGGTTTTTTTTTTTTAACGTAATTCTATCAATCGTATGGCATTATAATATTAACAACATATCACGTATTTTTAATATATTTAATATTCATGTATTAACAAAAAGATAAATATTTATATATTTGATAAACACATATGTTTGCTGTGATCCACGTGCTTGTATATCATAATAATAATATCAAAATATTAAATAAAATAAATTAAGGATTTTATGAGTTTAAGTTATGACAACATTTCTCTGCCATTGGTCACAGTTATAATATGTGTCGCAATATAATTATGTGTGTTTGAATCAGCACATATATATACGTGTACGAATGTATGAGCGTATATGTAAGTTTATTAATCTTTATGTTTTATTTTCTGCCGTAATCATTACGAATTTTTCGCTATTTCATGTCAAAATATGTGTAGAATACTGCTGCAGTATGAAAATATATATATAATATATATATATATATACATATTACACTTGTATATACATACATATGTATGTACATACTTATATAGATATATGGGTATGTAAGTGTGCGTTTCTGTACGTACATATATCATACAATGCATGATATTTATTGGCAACTAATGAAAATCTTACTTAAATTATTGGGTGACAAGAAGAATTTGTTATAATTTGTTCATAACTATACTTTATAAAGTTAGCCGGACGGACAACTGAGTGTGTTATAACTATGACGAATTATGGGCACGGTCAAAATCGCTCGCACTTGAGGAGCGATGTTAATGGAAACTACTGTGCCATATAAGACTTTATACACTACATTCACTGTTGCTAGCACTAACGTTCTTTCTCTTGTTGATTTTAGACTTTTGTACTAATATACTTGTCGAAGTTCCTTCCTTCTTCGTCTTTTGTTATTGTAATCTACTTCTCAGCGGCTATTACGGATTAATGTCAAAATGAAAGGATTTTTCATAGCATGCAATATCTAAAAAAAAAATATCTTTTTTGTTTTACATCTTCCCCTGTTTTTCTAGTTGAATATTTTTTATGCTCGCAATTCGTTGAGACGTTTCTTTTTTTTTTTTTTTTTTGTACAGCCGACTCTAAATGTATGCTCGTTTTAGTTAAGGGAAAGCGTGCTCACTATGCATGAATTGTATAGATTCTCGCTCTTTGTATTTCCATTTTCTGCTAATGTTGTTTATATATTGAAGTAGAAATCCAGTTGCTTATCATATAACGCACTACTAGCATATTTTTCTATTGAATTACTAAACCGTCTATATACACGTTTGCGTATGCTTGCAAATATTTATAAATATTCAAATAATCCGCTCTTTTTCTATGTGCAAAATAAACCGAGTCCATGATTTTTATGTTTATAGAATTTTCACTTTAATGCAGGATTTGTTTGTTTATACCTTGAATATACAAATAACCGGTATTAGCTTTAATTGGTGTAGTTTTTCATAATAAGCCTACGACCCTCATAATCCAGATGCGAATGCGTTTGTTTCACTTGCATTATACCCTTTTAAATTTAAAAAATTTTTTATTAAGAAATTTTGTAATAAATAAATAAAATGTTTTATGTATGGGAAGGAACTAACGGAAATTTATTATACCGTAAAATTCTGTTTTTCCATAGAGGAAGCAACTAATCCTTTCAATGATTTTCTATATTTGATGTATATATATATAATATATGTAGTGACTGTTTGTAATCAAGGGTAAGACTTCATAGCGAACTTAAAACTAAAATCTTTATTTTTCCTTTAGGGTAAAGTTAGAAAGAAAAAAGAAAAAGAAAGGGAAAAATTATCTCATGCATCTTTTGCCAGCTTGAAATGACGTCTGCCTCTAAGGTAATGATATTAAACAACATATGGAATGTACTCAATACTGAGTATTGTATACAAAAGCATATGATTAAATAAATTTATATGAGATATAAACAATTTTTACATATAAACATGGAATTGAATTCGAACAAGACGACATAAATGTGAAGAAAAATCACTGCAATATAATTTATATTTATCGGTATAAATTGTGCAAGGGAAAGAAATTTATACCATTTCTACACATACTATATATGATATTTGGATTTACTCGCGCAAAATATTTTACTTAATTGCCTTTATAAATTATAAGTTTTTACATTAAGCATTTTGAAATTTTCGGTTTTTCGACTCTTGTAGGATACACATCTGCAGATTGAGTTTCTTAGTATCGCTTTATATCGACAGTTCAAAAATACTTTAAAAGTCACATGTAGTAGATTGCATTGATTGCTGCCGGTTAGAGTAATGCTTGAACGCTTTGATTTAGTCATAGCTCAGAACAATCAATGCCTCCGATTAGAGAGCTTTCTTCTTTCAGATGAGTCAATTCAATAAACGTTTTAGCAATACTTTTTATACCAAAGACTTTTAAATGAAAATTAGTTTTATATCCGTAACTTCTTAACAAATTCATTACGCTCGTTACTGAAACACAAGCTAAAAAGTCTGTGTGTGATTTCTATTGCATAGTTTTAGGCACTTATATAAAAGTCAAATGTGACACTTTGTCTGGTAGATCGTAACAACGTACGCGTTGGTTTGTTGTCATCACGCAATACTACCCATACAAAATTAGCACTGACAATGCCTGGCATGATTGCCATTAGTTGTGGGTCTACTAGCGACACTAATCTGGAGATACATATACCTTTTGATAGTGCTAAAATATAAAGTATTTTAATAAAATATTATTGTAATGGTTTTACTCAAGTAGAAAAAGGTAAAAGCTATAGATCGGGTACACAACGTGAGGACGTATCGTATATATAAGGAACGAATATAACATAAAGTTGGTCAAACATACTAAAGAGGACGACACTTAGGCGGACACCGAATATATAATAAATAAGTACATGACTTATGAAGGACGCCAGTACGTATGTCAACTACTTGTTTGTTTTTTGTTTTATTCACTAATGCCGATTAACATAGGACCGAGGTAAACAGTGGTAACCCCTATTTTCTGGCGTGACATATATTTCAATATATTTATAAAAAAGTCATACACTGGCTGGTGTCCTACTTTGATTTAAATTTAATTTATATGTTTTTTCCTACTAAAATCATCTAAAAGTCGATCAATTCGTCAATTCGTCAATTTGTTCTGTACATAACGTATATCGTATTTATTTCAAATTATGTATTTGCACGATTTGACTTCCTTTTGTATGTAAATGTAGAAATTATAAAAACGGCAATTATATAATCCGTCTTATACTAGACAACTTTAATTCGATTTCCCGGGTCCAAATGGGTTTCTTTTTAGAATTAACGTAAAGATTCCCTTCAGAACTAATTTAAGCTAAAACTTAAAACTCTAAAATTTGAGTCCATTATTTAAAAAAAAAAGCTCAAACTATCAGTTCTTCGATAAATTGAAACATGTCTATGGCTTGATATTTAATTTAGAAGCTTTATTTGAAAAAAATGATAAAAAAATTTTATGCAAAATATGTTTTTCTTCGCGAAGGTTAAAGTATGACTTTAAAGTAAAACTGGGCGGACGGACGGACACGCGAGCAAAGATACGCTAATTCTTTCATTCACACTAAGGTGAGCGATGTATACAGTACTGCTCTGGCTAACAAACATTTGTAAAATCTGTTTAGAGTTCAAGAGAATCCTATGAGATTGTGAACTTGATATCCTACACCAAATTTGGCAAAAGAGCACTAAATTTCTACAATATCCAGAAGAGTTTGCAATACATCCAAATGTTTTTATACATTTTCTGCATCCTTTTAAGCTTGTCTGTCTATCTGTATAATATATTCCCACGCATATTTATGTTCAACATACAGGTCTTCTGATGAAATATGATGTGATATATTTTTGCTATTGAAAATGATTCATTTTTATGACCGCCCTCTTTATAAAGCTTCCAATTTTAAAAAAGGCGTTCAATGGAAAACATTTTGTATTTTTATATTTCTTGATAACAATTTTGACAAATATTAATTGACAGTAATGAACGATTATACAGAATTTTAATGGAATGAAACGACATTTTTTACCTCGTACCATATAAACAAGCTTATAAAAAATAAAGCTTTATATGGCAACAAAGACTACTTTTTAATATTTAATGATGAAAACTTTTCCAAACGATCGAACAAACGTATGTATGTATTTATTGCTATAAGTTTGGACTTATTTCTATGTGGCAATCAGGCATAATTATTGATATTTTATGACGAAGACAAACAAACTTTTATAAGATCAAACGATGTAATGGTATTTAGTAGCGAACCTTTCGCGATTATATAACGTGTTAGCTTTATTTTGAAATCTCTTAAAAAATGTAAAATTTCCCGAATACTGTCTGTGCTTGCGCTCAGACAAGTTCTATAGAAGAGCAATTTCAACCATTTTTGTTACGAACGAACGTAATATCAAATCAGTAGTTTAGGTATCATTTTCTATTTTGAAATCAATAAATTATTGTATAACAGAAGTAGTTTAACGATTTTTCAAATTCAAAAATTTAGCTACAAAGGTTTACTTGGTAGCCTTCATCTAAAATTAAATAAAATCTCTTACTCATTTAGTTTTTCAATTTCTCATCTCCTCGTCTATAACAACTTCTTTATTATAATTTTTCAACGGACTTATGTTTATAACCAAAGCATAGCGTATAGGCATTAAACTTGTAAATTTGGTAAGAAACTCAATATGAACTTTGGCTATGGATTATCTGTTTGGTATTTCAGTATAAATTTAAGGCGGTGATCCTCAACCCTCGTAACTTCTGGAATAGAATAGCAGTATTCCTTGTATTATTTTAAATATGGAAAGCACTCAATATTTTTTGAGATCTATTTTTTCCTCACCACATTGATTCAAAACTTACAAAATAATAAAATTTTAGTTGCGAATTGGTGCCATATTTTCTCTTCCTCCTGCATTCACTTAATTTATTTGTTTGTTTATTTGTTGTATGTTTTTAATTAATTCATTAATCTTTTTCTTTGAGAAAATGTCCATCGATATTTGTCGGTAAGTCAACATAGCATTTGTCATGGTGTTCTAATTTAAATGGGTAACATATAAATTGGATTCGGCAGTTAGAGCATATAACTGTACTTAATCCGTATACATGATGCTTTTCCGTACTTATTTATCTTATTAGAGTTAATTAAATTATCCTTTTATTTTTTTGCAAAGTTACGATATTTTCTCTTTCTCTTTATTTTGTTTTTGTTTTCCTTTTTCGCAATTGAAACAAACGGACCTTGTTACGAAAACATTAAATAAAACTTTAGAGCATTGAAAACTTTCCAGTTTTAAATACGTACTAATTACTTAACACCAGAGAGACGCGTTGTTTCAACGTCAACAATAACAACGAAAACAGTAATAGCAGTAACGACGTCAACTGAACAAAAACAAGAACTATGTTAAATCACTAATTGCTACACACAAAATTAATTTTACATACACTATGACGTGAAAATGATAAAAAAAAATTGTTCTAATTTAAAAAAAAATTGCACAAATAAGAAATTCGTGTACGCTTTAGGATGAACTGTGAATAGCTCTCGCGTTAATGAAATAAAAGAAAAAGAAAAGCTTAAGATAGGCCCACCTTTTATTACACCGATCGATTCAGAGCCATTTTTTGACTCGATTTAAGCTTGTCTGTCCATCTATATGTCTAATGTCTGTTGCATAGAGTCATTTTTAGAACTAAATCAATTAATTAAAAATTTGGATCGTATGAGACAAGCAGGCAGGCAAACAAAGAGGAATACAAATATACTAACCGGTCTAAAACGATTTACAAAGTCATTCCAAAATCACTCTGAATTTATCGGTGTACCTAAAGCTGGGTATACATCAACTCCTTATGGGTGTTCCATACATTTACGCAAACTTAATATACCCTCACTACAAGTGGTGTAAGCTATATATATACAAAGACAAAGGTTTGTAAAATTATCAGCGAAATAAAAAAATGTTATGAGAAATATCCTTCCATTTCTATTTTAAGTTGGTGAAGGATATATTTTATGCTTTATTAATAATCTTATAAAAAACTTAGTAATCGTGATAATTAAAACAGAGTTAATAAATATAATATTCTCTATATACTTATCAAATATTTATAAACTAATTCTTTTCCATTTTTTTCTTTTTTCAATTTTTTTTTTTTTGTTATTTTTAACGCTGACAATTGTTATATACTTTTCTCTAGGTTTTGTTTTGTCTGCTACAGGAATTAATTTGTTGCACCTGTTCGTTATGACCAAGCAAAGACATAACTACATACCAATAAATACTTTATCAGTAAGGTCGATAATACTTAAGCAAATAGTTGTATAAACTATGTTAGAAAATAGTGTGCTATTATCAAGTGTTAATGCATTAATAAATCAGTAGCAACAAACTTAAAGCCACTCTTAACTCGTGCATGTTAAAATTCACACAAACAAATACAGACCTACACACCAACAGACACATACACGCATACTTCGACGCAATTAGGGACTGTCATAAAGCCCTATAAAGACATTTTCTTTCTTTGGAGTGCATTAATAATTCTCTCTATTTACAACTTATTCGGAAGTGCTAATGTCGAGAAGGACACGTAAATTTCATCTAACACAAATATTAATGTAATCTCAGATCTTATTCAGAGCTATAATGGTTTTACGCTACCTCTCTCTCTCTGTCTCTCCTTCTTTTCCCTTGCTCTTTCTTTCAATGGAAAATGTCTGAAAATATATATATCTATATATATAATGCATGCACATATTTATAAATTAACATCAACAAATTACAAGGCGTTGTACTTTGTCTTTAGCTCATACTTAATTATAAACCCTCAAAATTTACCTTTACTTTAATGCTTTTTACACATTGTAGTTATGATGCCGAAATTAATGTTTGAATACAATGTTGATAAATAAAAATCGATATTTTGCTTATGTGTACGTACACGTAGAAGTTGAATGGACAGACACACGGATACAATGAAATTAATTTTAAATTCAAATATTGCTTATATCTACTATCGCAATCTGTGGAATCTTCGATATATATACGAATATACCATATTTTTGGACGTTATAATGTCCACAAACAAACTTATCTATGTATTCGATAAATAGAGAGATAGATACATCAATAACCACGGTTTGTCTTTTCGTTCTTTATTTATTTAATCATAATATAACGTTAACTGTTAACATGAAATGTCATGAAAACTTTTGGAAGTATTTTGGAAGGTTAAATTCCAACACTGTAAGCGGTCCGCTGATGTTTTGAGTCAATTATATAATCCCAATTGGATCATCTTATTTTATTTTCCCAGGGTCAACTGGGTCAGATACGATCCGCTATTTTTGCCATAAATTTAGCAAAAGGGGCAGTAACTTTCACACTACAGACTATACGTACGATTGGTTAAAGAAATAACGAGTACACGCGTCGCCACTTTATAATGCAAGATTATATCGTGACATAACTGAATTCGTGATATATATTATAATGACTTTCTTGTATTTC
The DNA here is from genome assembly GCA_000671755.1 of Glossina brevipalpis. Taxonomy (NCBI): domain Eukaryota; kingdom Metazoa; phylum Arthropoda; class Insecta; order Diptera; family Glossinidae; genus Glossina; species Glossina brevipalpis. The sequence goes on from KK351041.1 coordinate 560,350, forward strand.
ATTGATTTATATAAATAGGAAAACCTAGTTCGGTGGAGCTGTGATAATCTTTCTTTTCAATCAAAATATGTGTCTGCAGTCCTGGAAGACCCCGTACTCATCGCCAAGAAACGATTGATTAAGTAAGCTAAACGTTAGGCTGAATTCATCTTTTTATAAATTACACAGACTGCACGTGATTACTTTGTTAAAACTGCGTTATTGCATTAACATTCATGTAATTGCTTAGTTGGGCATGAATAGTTCTGCTATACTTTAAAGACACAGAAATTAGGGGATAACATGCTTAAGTCTGCTTTGCAGATTGATACTTATTGTATTGTCGTATAATACTGAAAATATGCTTACACAACATGCACCACTCATCGTAAGGGTATACCAAGTTTGTACAATAGTATGCAACATCTAGGACAATTGTACGCCTGTTTTATTATACCGATTATATTAATCCGGAATATTTTCGAAATCGAATTAATTCTGTCTCTGTGAGTCTGTCCGCCTGCCTGTTTGTCTCCCTACCTGTCTACTTACCTGTCTTCCTACCTGGTAGCCTTCCTGTCTGCCTGGTTGTTTGCTTCTCTGACTGTTTATGTGCCCCTTTATCTTTGCATATCATTTCAGTTGCACCTACAGAGATTACAATTTTTCTACAATTTCGTATACTGCTATGCAATCTGCTATTAAAAAATGCATCAGAGCTTATTTACGACCATTCCATAGCAGAATCTATATAAATTATAAAAAAAAATTAACAATTTTTCGACAAAAATTCTCAACAAAATCAAGAAAAAATGGTATTTGGTACATAGTAAACGATGGTTCAAAATTCGCTTTTTGAAATACTCCTATCTAAACATATAAAGTATAAACCCTTGCGTGGCAATAAAATAGAATTTCTAATAATTTACGAAGAAAATCCGTCCAAGATAATGACAATGATTGATTTGAGTGCGTTTAGTTTAAACTGCGTAGACTTATTTTGCTGCACATAAAACAGACTTTTTTGTAAAACGTTAGTTTTTCTTTAACGCAACAAGAATAAAAGTTGATGTTATATGAAGAAGATGACGAAATTAGTTGAAGTCATCATGTAGGATGTTTAAAAGTCGGACTTGTCCTATTCTGATGATTTAATTTGTCTTTCCTTGCAGTTAAAAAGCATTTATTAAAAAACAATAAAAAGTTGCATGTGATAAATATCAAGATATACGATCTATATGAGGTGAATATATATTAATTTATTTTGTTTTTAAGCTTCACTTCACTTTAGTGTGTGAAATTAAAGGTTAAATGCTTTTAAAAAAGTATTATCACAAAAATTCGCTGCTATGCATAGCAAAAATATATTTATTTTAAAATTAAATTTTTACATCATTGTTGCTATTCTTGTTTTCGTTATTTGTTGTTGTTGTTGTTATATTTTATAAACAACTCCCACGTTAGTAATTAGCAACAGGTGCTTAATTAAAAGAACATCTCATACATGTAAGAAACGCGTATTGTGTGCAGAATTTATTTATATAATTTTAAGGCATGAATTTGAATGAATGTGTGTTGAATGTGTGTGTGGTTGATTGGATTTTTGTAAGTGCCGCAAAGCGTATAAGATTTTGATTCTTTTTTTTACATATATGTGTCTCTGTAGTTGTTAAACAAAATACCTCAACAAAAAAAACCAAGAAAATAATAATAATAAAATAGAGTTTTGCCGCACGCTTTGTTAAAGAAAAAAAAGATTAAAGCACCATAAGCTACTTGCGTATATATGGCGTTTGTGTCTACCTGTGTCTGCGGTTAATTTCATAGAAAAAATTGTATTTAATGCTTGAACAGCAACAGGAACTGCAGCCGTGGCAAGTAACTTTCACAATGAATTGCATCATTTATGAATAAAAAAAAACTTTTTATTAATCTTTACTTTGTGTGACACATATACAAGCGCGTACACACTTTAACTCACTAACACACATATTATAAAGTAAAATAAATGTTGTCGCGCTTTGGTTAGTATATATTTCAATCACATACATAAACAAACGCTTGCACATATCAACAGAGTCGCACACAAACTCTTATAACTCTATAAATGAATGAGGACGAAGGTAATTGTCTAACCTAGAAAAATGCTTTCACTTACCTATATGCATGTATTTATGGCAGTATGAAAACACACTTACGTAGCCACGCAACTATCTACAAATAAATGAATGCGTACATAACATACATACATATACGTATACCTAAAAGGGCATGCAATTAATGTGTAGCTATTGCTACTTTACTCACTCACTTTTGTAAGTGTATGGATAGTTAGCTTTCTCTCCTTGCGTACATATCCCGTAAGCAAATTAATAAAACGTTTGCATGGTGAAAAAGAATAAATAATTTGTTTTCGTATTCTTGTTGTTCTTGTTTCTGTTTCGGTCTGCCTCCAGTACAAAAACCCTTTTTATGTAAAGATAAAAAATAAATAAAAAATAAAAAAAAAAAAACGTTTACTTCCTTACTTCTCCCAAAAGCGGAATATTACTGGAATATGTGTAAGCAAGTGTCTCCATGTTTATTATATGGGAGAAAAGCGACTACCGGTAGCATCTCGATGCCCGTGCATATAAAGGAAAAAACCAAGTAAATGTATACTCTTTCCTACATACTATACTTTTAAGTCATTTTATGCTTTCCACAGTGTGTTCATTTATTATTCTTTCGTAGTTCAGTTGGCTGGTTGTTCGCTTGGTTATTTGCTTGGTTGACGACTGAGTGAGTATGCACGCATTAAATAATTTAATGGTATACAAAAATTAATTTAGCTTCTTTACTGCAAAAAAAAGGGGAAAAAAGAAAGCAGGAGTACTATGATAAATAAAAAGGAGAGAAAAAGACAAAACATCAGAAATGAGCTGAAGGAGACGAGGCATGTGAAAGTATCGTTTTGCTTGGCTTTTGTAGATTCATGTACTTCGATACCCTGATCGGTCAGGTTTTATTACGCATTTTATACATTGTGTGCGAAAGTAGACAAAATTAAAAACTGTAAAAAAGAAAAAATAAAATAAAATGCATTTTTTCAGGGCTAGAATAACAATTTATAATCGCTTATAACGAAGAAAAATAAACTGAAAAGATTGCTGCTGATAGTCTTTGTTTTATTTTCTTTTTGCTATTCGATAACATTTATCATTTGCGTTGACCTGTACAGCAACGATTTAATGTGCGCTCATGCGTTTATGTTTTTCGTGATGTACGTATTGTATATTAAGCATTTAAACAATCGTAAAAGGGTTTTTAATAATGACCAGCGATATAATATTAAAATGCCATAAATTTTGTAAGACTGAAAGGATGTAAAATAAAAATTACAAAAGAGAGATTAATAAAAGTGAACTTTACAGTAAGCGGTTTACTGATTCTACTTTATTTTATTATACTCACCATCTCAAAAATAAATGTCAAGAAGTGGTAGCACGAGCAGAGCACCGAGTGTTTAAAATGATTTAGTGTATGGTGATCGGGTTTTTCATAAACATAAGATCTTCCGACCTTTCCTGTCGTAAATAGACAGAGTCCGAATTGCAAAATTTATTTTATTCTTATTGATATGCTAGTTTATATATTAAATTTTACTTATACTGTCATCCATTACAAAATAAAATCAACTGCAGGAAACACATTTAAAAGTGATCTTACAAACCATGTACACCTCTCTATATAAAAGCTATGTTTGAAAGTAAAATTTATTCCTTAACTTTTAAGATAAATATATTCGCTTGCGATACAATGAAATCAGTGCTTCCTCAGATTACTAACAGGCTTACTGAGCAATGGTCATCGAAAAAGTTGTCAGGGTATCATATCGGAAGAGTAAGAATTTGTTTCAAGTTTTGACTAAAATTGCGTGAAAAGGCAAAAAATGAAACTCTTTCTTCATTGCGGAAGATTTTATCAATGTGTTTCGGAAGGACTTGAAAAAATTACAAATGCTTCGAGTCAAGTCTCAATAATCGATCATACGATGATTTTGGAGTGCCAGTTTTTTGAATTTGAAATCGAATGCTGATCAAAACGAAGCAAATCCATTGTCGCTGCCACGCTTTATATTATTTATACGGTTGCGTGCTTGATACATTTCGTTAACCGTAAAATTTCCGGCATTTTATACTTTGATTTGAAATAAAATGTTAAGCAAGTTCTTCGCTTAACTATTAGATGTGCAACTTTGTTTCCACCGTTTTTTTCCCGACTTTATTGTAAAAAACTGTTTATACATTTACTATTCAAAATATGGTGTATCGATGATTACTACGGGGAGATTAGCACATTAAAGGTTAGTGCTGCAGAAGTTTGCGGGGCTAGTGTTACTATAAGAAAAACATACGATATTTTGAGTTTCGACATATTTCGCCAGTTTTACGTCCCAATTTCACCAGTAATTGTTGGTAGCGTTCCTTAATCATGTTTCCATTGGGTTGGAATAAACCATAATATACCACATCAAGCAGATGCATCAGCTTTATCGTCCATGTTAATGCTTGGCGTGATTATTTGTGGTTCGAATATCTTAACTCGTAAAGGTTTAGCTTCAATATCTTTCGAATGAAGTAGCAAAAGCAAAGTTTACTCCAAATAACAAGAATTTGGCTCGCAAAATCACATTTTCAATCGAAAATAACTTTACGATGCCGACACAAATCGACTAATGTTCCGATAGGATTTTATTGAGAAATGCCTAAGCTTATTGTATGACTCTTACATCCGTTTACTCCTGCCACCATACACTGCTAAAGCCATCTATTGGAAAACGGTGGAGAGAAAATTGTACACCTATTAATTTCGTTATTGTCAAAAATCGTAGAGCAACCACAAATATGATTAATAACAATTTCAGCATTAAGGTACAGAGCACGTTCAAATTCGATGTAACAACAGACGGCATCTATTGATTATTATTAGACCGGCGCAGATTAAAGATCTTATATGGAATCATTTAAATAACGCATCTACTAGAGGAAAGGGCTATCAAAAGTCCGTACAATTAACGAGGCGAGTAAAGTTATATGCTTGGATCAATATGTATTAGAAGAAGGGTAATCAGTAAGAGTATGTCTGCCCACAACAGCAGTTATTATAATAACCAGGAAGCTTGAATCTGTTACTTTGCCACAATGCCTGTTTTTCAAAAATTGTCGCGTAATTAATCATTTATTCTCTTCGTTTTTGTCTGATGTCCGCTTAGGATATATTGATAACGGTTTGATATGTTATGAAACTATCTCACAAGATGTGTAAACATAACTTAGAATTATGTGTGCCACCAAAATGAAGAAAAACTTTAGTTCTCACATAATGAAAATAGGAAATTAATTTCAATGCGAATTTTATCGAAGAATTTTTAGATATTCTGTATTGCTATTAATGGTGGATAAACTTGCAGTGATTAATGGTATATGTAAATATGCATGCATTTGTGTTTATTGTGTTGCGAAAAGACCGAAAGTCTATTTACAATAATGAAAGAAATCGGTGGTCATATAGAATTTCCTGACGAGAGATGATAATAAAAATTTCTCCCTTTCGCATTTCTCCATTTAAAATGTTTAATATGTATATCAATAAATAGAATCAGTTCTATTGAAAATCCTAAATTATACTTTTATATGCATAATAAACTAGAAAGTCATTGATGAAGAATCCAACCGTGAAGCTTAACTAATGATGATTATCAAAAAGGTTTTTCCATTTCCGAGCGCAAAACATATAACAAGTCATCATCACACTACAATTGATCAAATCTAATTACTACACGCAGTAGTATAATAATCTTAAATAAAAATGAAATATAAAATCTGACAAATATTCAAAATTTGATATAAAAGCCGACTTTCTGGATTAATCCTATGGTGTACTCTGTTATATTTCAACTAATTTCGAAAACTTTTACATTTAGCCTACAGCTAATAATTTATAAAATCATTCCCGGCTAATGGGCATTTCAAAGGGAAATTCATATTTACGCAATATATTTGATTTGTTATCCGTCTCGACATTCAAAGAATTCGAACAATTTTTTATTCGAGTATTATGCTTAATGTTTCATTTTTGCTTCAATAATATATCCTGCATAAAAGATTATTAAGAACATATACACTTATGCCATATATTATATACTTTACTATCGATTGTGTGTAGGGTAAATAAAAGTTATAATAGCCGGGTACTTGTTATTATTGAAAAGAAAACTAAGACTTCCCACTTGATCTAAGAAATAAAGTCATAAAAAGTAAACAACGCGTGTCTATGCTCTTGAAAACACAATGTTTGTTGAAAACAACGCATTACGAATTACTGTCAAACGATACGACACAGCTCATATATGACAAACATTAAACAGACATAAAAACGCAAGCAATGAAATTGTAAACTAAATACTATAAACTAGGGGATGAAAGAAAGGGCAGCTGTAAACGGAAAACTCAATGGCTTATGTTAAATAATTAGAGGATATTTACAGTAGAAATAACACAAATATATAATATATATGTATATATATTTATATATATATACGTACATGTATATATATATATGAGACAAAATAGATTTTCACTATAAACCCATAAAATTGACTAATAACAGATTTGTATATATTTATTTGTATGCATGTTATGAATATTATGAACATACATATATATATACGTACATACATCCATTTCTACATAAATACATTCATACAAATTTATATATGACATTAAATATTCTTTATAAACTTTTAGATGCATACATGATGGTGTATGTTTGCTTATAAACTTAATAACGAACATTAACTGGCATGTCGCTGTTTAGCCGGAAGCCGGATATTATTGTTGTATTTCACTCTCTGGCATGTGCCCCACGTTTGTCATTCGTTTGCGCTGTCATCCTTATTGTTGTCAATGGTATGAGCACATAAGCGTATGCATATGTGTGTATATGTGTATTGTATTGTGATCTCGCCCACACGCTCCACTGAGTGTTTTTGACATTTGTCATCAAGGCGCCATTAAAAGCTCAAGGATTTTGTGCTTTCCTGCTAAAACTGGAATTGGGTTTTTAACAGTTTTTTTTTCCATTTAACTATAACTGAGTTGTGAGAATTTTTTGCATTAAACATAACAGAAATCGCTTTAGATAATATCGTCTCACATAAGCATGCAGAGTAATAATGGCAGGCGGGCACATACATATTTGCTAAGCAGTGTACATAAAGCATAAAGCATGTCATCGCAAACATAAACACATTTATGATGTCTTCTTAATTTGTTTCTTTTGATATACCGCCAGTTAGTTGTTTCACGCAAACTTGGCCCCCAAAAGCTATTCTGGCTCTTCTCATAAAGACTAAAATTTCTCTTTATGAACTTTTTCAATTTAACTACTATTAAAGAACTACTATTTCATCATTATCGTTAGATGTATTATGTATGTATACTTACATATGCTATATGAGATTACATAGCAACGTGCTGAGCTTACAAATTTACTGCCATAATAAATGAATCCGGTAGAGCTAACTTATCTTAACTCTACTGGTATCCTCTTACGATTTGTTCTCATTTTAAACTACCACAACAATTTTTGCTCATTTTTTGGCGGTTGGATTTCATAATATTTCTTTTTTGGTAAACGTATTATCGACGTAAATGTCAGGTACATTTGTAGTTCTAGCCAAACCTGAAGAAAGACTAGAATCAGTTCCTAATTCGAAAACTAATAAAAAAGGTGATAAGACATGATGTTAAGAGAAATGAATAGATAGCAAAAAGACAGAAAAGAACACCCAAAAGCCTCGCTCATGAAATCCATACTTCTTGTAGCTATGTCTGACAATGCGTTGACTGATTTTTGGGTATTGTCGAAACGTTAAACATTGTTACTGGCTACCGAATATTGGCACAAATATGCATTCCGTTTCACTCATTTATCAACTCACCTTTTAACAAGCAATAAGTTTCAACAAACAAAACACAGATAAAGTTGATTGTGGCAGAGACGGATGGACGAATGATATAATTCATTAGGCGTAGGTAATTATTTGAGAATTTATCATTGAGTTGATAGTTGAGATTAATGTTAAAAATTAGTTTTGTTGCATAATTTTTAGCAAACATGAAGCTGTCAATCTCATAAGAAGGACTCGGTATTTCTTTTTTGCGCCACAGCGAATTTTTTGTTTTCATACATAATTTAGGATATGTTGTTGTCATATGGATACTATTTGTATATCTGATACACTGAATGCCATAGATTTACTAAAAATTTCTCAAGAACATTAAGAACGAAATCAATTCAGACAAGTACATTTGACTATTTTTCTGGCCGACTTATAGTATCACGGGTCGAGATATTAAACGGTAATAGGGTTCGAAATACAATTCTTTTTAAAAAAAATGATAAATTTATTCTTTTTTTCTAAATTTCTAAATTGTCGACACAAGATTGTAGATCATTAGATTAGAGCTTTAAATTGCGTCTTTAATTCTTCTTTTAAAAAGCTTTTGTCTAATTTCGAAAATAAACTAATTCAGTCTTTGGGTCTTCCCTCTATTACAAAATGCGTTCAAAAATGTGACTTAACGTATAAATATAACAAGGTCGATGGAATGAAGAGACAGTCCCGTAATCCCATATCATATGCAAGCTAATGTTGGGAAGTAAAGGATTCGGTCTACGCCGAGTAAAACGTTTTTGTTCTTGTGGTTTTTTTTTTATGCCAAAAAAATCATCTCGAAAAATTTTTGTGGAATGTATTTTTTACAATTTTTGACGTTGAGTAGAACACTAACGTATTGCAACTGTTGGTGATCGTATTTCATTCAAAGTCACCACCATTGTACAGTAACCCTAGTTTGCAGATGAAAAAGTTTTAAAAACGCCGTCGCTGTGCTAGCAAATTTCTACATTGTCTCTAAGATGACAACATAAAAAAATTTCTATGAATTCTGGTAAAAAGATCATTTTAATCATCGAAGACGCCCACGATTAGTCAAACAACTTGCACTAGAAACTAAATTATGGTCTTTCAAGGCCCTTATAAGACATTATTGCAAGCAAAGAATCTTACATTTATGAATACGAAATGAGCTGAACTCAGCAATAATATTTCAAAACAAGTTATTGTCTAAATTTTTAGTAAAACAGGATATAGCGGAATATCGAGCAAGTGATTAAATTTTCGTGCATAAAACAGACGGATATCTTTGCTTACTTCTAATATATGGACCTAATTTCCTTTTATTATTACATTTTAGACATAAAGCGAGATGTGAAAAGAGGCGGGTAAAAGTCCATGGTTTAAACTAACTTTAAAACGACCAAGGTTGTATCGGTTATCAAAAGTAATATTTTAGAAAATCATAAAATGTGATACAGTGTTTGTTCATTTTATAGAAATTGTTAGCTACATAAAGTATCGTATATGGGCGATGAAATATAAAAGCGGTAAAGACGTATTCGAATGTTAGAAATTTAAATATAAGAAAGTTGTTTGATTTTATTGTAGCGTTACAGTTATGGTGTTGTCCTTCGAGAATAGTCATAGTTAGTCTATTTCATTAAAATATATAATAAAAAGGTAATAAAAAATTTATTTCGATAACCTTTCTTGGACCTGAAAAGTAACAAAAGAGACCTTATCCATTCATAGTAGACCCAAAAACAAAAAGAAAAAAAAAACAATAAATAAATGAAAAATTTCGATGTATAATTTTCATTTATCTTTGATCTATAGGAAATATTAGTTGAAGATTTAAAGCAGACCAGCTAAGTCTGTTTCATTTACCTAAATATTAATGTTTTCTTTACATACGTGTATGTGTTATATATATTATGTCTACATTTAAAACTATAAATGTATTTGAACGATGTTTGATATACTTTTTCCAAGTTGAAAAAAATATGCAACACCACATATAATCTGATCTCAATATAGTATTATTTATAAAATGCTTATTTAACAACTTTCGTATGCAAGCATATGTGCACGTAAATCTGCTTCTTGTATATTTGAACCCCTTTTGTATATACATATATATATATATACATATATATATATATATATATATATATATATATACCAAGCGAGAAAAAAATAGTAATCCCTATTGGTTTTTCAAAACAAAAATTTGATTTATGTTGCGCTCGCACACATATGTATACACGTTTGCTAATATTGTACTCTCCCTGATAATGAAAATAAGAAAAATTCCGTACACACATCAAAATCAAACGGATGTAAAGAAAGATTATATAAAATTCCAAATATTTTAAGAATTTTTATAAAACATTTTGAAAGCAACCCTAATGCCCATCTTATATACACATGTCATAAGAACGTAAATCGAAATGTTACCGTACAGTAAAAAGAGTTTATTCAAGTAAAGGTAAACATTTCATATATTTTGAAAGCAAATCAAAATAAATTATAAATGAAATATATGTAATATACAATAGAACGGGGAAGAAGCGGTGGATTCTCTCTTGCTTGTATAAACGAACTAAATTATTGCACAAAATAAAATTGTCTTTAAGGATTTTTTATATGTAAGCCACTAAGGAAATCACTGAGACTATTTATGAAGGAAAAGATTAAAAATTATTACGAGAATAAAAAGAAAAGAATGAGTCCGAACTGTAACAAAATTTTAACAAAATGTGTTATGCTTTCTTCTTCATAATATTTAGGATAAAGTATCCAAATATATAATCTTCAGATTATATACTATATACATTATAATAGTAAAAATTTACTACAAAAATATTGATTCTATAGTAGGTACGTTTCGTGCATTAGGAGCGGGGTATGATCGCCATAATCTTCGATTTGAGCGCACTATAGGTAAACTTGTGAAAAAGGTTGAAGAAACTGGATTTGCAATAGATTTATTAAGGGCACGCTCGCTGCCACATGATTACTAAGCTTTTCTTATTGTGTGGTTACGCAAAAGATCGAGATTATGCTAACAATCTGCAAACTCTTAATGCTTTGTAAACGAACATTCGTCATATTGTGGCTGAGCTCCAGTCCCGTAAAATTTCCCGCGGAGGAGATTTGAATAATGTAATATTCTACAAATAACGGCAAGTTCCAAAGAACATATTGAAATAAAAATTTGGTCTATATGTCAATCAGAAGTGTCTTTTAGTTACGTTTCCTTTAAAACTACAAAATAGATGACCTTATACTACAACCATTTCGGTTCAGAGAATTCACAATTGTTTATTAGTAAACCTTCCACAAAAAAATCTGCAAAAATTATTGTAAAATTTAGCTTTTGTTTCTTTGATTTTTAACTATAATATATACATGTGTGATACATTAATAAACAATGCAGGTACAGTAAACGTTTTATGATAAATATCCCTTTCTTTGCGTTTGCTTTGAAGACTCTTCATTTCATATAGTCTATTTTAATTATGTATATCAGCATTCAGAATGTTATATAAATTCATTTGACAAACTAAAGTCTAAGGAACAAGAATATCACTCGGAGTGAATCTTTGCTACTTTAACATTAAAATATAAAATTTCTAATTTTATTAAATATAGTCCCTGTCATATTATTAATTTAAATTTTTTTAGATGTTCACCGTCAACGTTTGTACCAACCTTTGGACTAATATCTGCATGATATAGTTTTCTGGAGTTAATAAATGGTAGACACTTAACTAAGTATATAAATATTTCCTTTTAAAATCCTATCTCAATATATGTGAGCGTAAAAATTTCTAAAACATATGATAGGAAGATAGGGGAACGGACTGACGAATGAAACAAAAATTCAATTCCAAATCTCTCATTGCGTTCGAAAAAAATATAATGTGTCATAAGCGTATTTTTCAGTGTTACAACAAACCTACTATACATACTTCCTTTAGTGATTGATAAACACTTCTTATGTAAGTATATGTTGAAATATATTAATGTCATTAAATTTTAGAATAATTTTTTTTGTTAAAAAACATTTTATATGTCAAGCAAATAATTAATAAATATGACCTTTGTAAAGTTGTTTCCATCGGCTTGTACTTGTTATGGGTTTTATTCATTTAAATAAGTTTTCAGTTGAAGTTAAATTATATTTTGTTGTTTTAATTTCGAAGTATTTGAGCAAAAAGATGGTTAGACAAGTCTTAATGCTCTACTTCAGTATCTAATCCTTACCAAGAGTAAAACTTTTTTTTATTGGATTTTTGGTTGCATAGCTTTGAGCGATGCGAAGAAAACGAGAAAATTATTACATCGCCGTTTCTGTCATGAAGTTTCATAACTACGTTATTAATTATAACAAGTTAATATTCAGATGCAATCTTTGTCTTCGTCCAAGAGTTGATGGTAAATATAAGAATTTTTAATATATTTCGAAGATTTGGAAAAGCTTACACTGAAGTCGAAAAGTGTTTCTTCAATTAGATATCTATTCATGTCAGACGGAGTGAAAAATAATAAAAATAATAATAGCAAAAAAACATTTAGTAGGTAAATATCAGTAATCCGTCGAGAAGACATGTAAAATTTTATAAAGAAATGGTTGCGAGCGACTCATTATTGCATAATTTCAGTACACAATAGCGCCTTTCCGAAATTTCATTTTCAATAACTCGATTCTTTGCTTGAGAAATTGGAGCAAATATCGCGACATAACCTTACAAAAATCAAGTAATAAATAAGTAAGACTACTATTATTAGACCAAATTGAAAGTGTCAAAGATCTTCTTTAACTTTTACTTATTTGATTTCAGTTCTTCTCTATTTAAAACTCTCTTAACCACATTATCTAAATATATTAATGTAAGAAGCACTTGTACAACATATGCATATATAAATTTAAAAATTTCTTATTTATGAATGGAAAACAAATCTTGTAAATCAATAGATAAATTTATGAAGACAATTAGAAAATTAAATGTTCAGAAAGCTTATTGATTTATTCTTGCTAAACTTAATCATACAAGTGAAAATTAAAATATCACGAACAAAAAAGAGCAAAGCTTTCACTGAAATACTATGTATTTGAAGAAAATTCGAATTCAATTAAAACGTTCCATACATTTTTATTTACAGAGGGTGTCACAAAAGTGTCATTGAACTGACAAAAGCTTAATGTCACCCGAATAACATTTGTAGCTTTTGTCAGTTCAGTGTCACTTTTGTGACACCCTCTGTATATAAAATTATATGGAATTTTGAAAATTGTTAGTTATGTGACAATATTTTCAAGTTAAGGGAAGAATTCAAAATAAATTTCTCAAAAAAAAAAAATTTGTACTGCCTTAATAGATGGTTTGAACATTATAAAATATAGGCAAAAGTGTTTATGTGCGTTTGAAAGTATTTTCAAATAAAAATTCATTAGTTTACCTCTTTCGAAAGGCTGAGCGATTTGAAAGGAATTTGCGAAGAAATGTGTGTTGAAGCGGGTGACAGATGCATCAAAAGGGGCACTTTCGAGCAATCAAATTTCGCGAAAAGAGAGTAAGCAGAAATGTTTGAAGATAATGCAATGAAGAAGGGCATTCTCATGGTCTTGAAATTTCGAAGTAATTTCAACAATCAATAGAGAATTTGTTGTAATAAAAGAACATTTCTATAACAGATTTCAAAGCTTTAAACACGTTTTTTCCAAACCGCGCGCAACGTAAGTTCGAAACTTCTTTTTTTTTCAATTCGAGTTTTTTTTATATCTTTAAAATGAGATTCTCTTTCTAAGGAAACACATTTTCGCACCCACCACTGAAGATGAGAGGTACATTCGTTTTGTCACTTTATTGGTAACGCCCAAAAGGAAATTTCAGAGACTCTACATATGTATCTATATTCCTGATCAGCATCAAATTTAGAATCGATGTAAGCATGTCCGTCTGTCCGTCCATCCGTCTCTCTGTCTGTGTAATGTCTTTGCTAAGCATTCCCCTGACCGTACGAAGATATCTGCTTCAAATTTGTCAGAAACGTTGGAAGTTCTTGCACGCAGGTTAATATTAAAAATGCGCCAAATTGTTCAAAGGACACCCGCACAGAACGTAGACTGGGAAAACATCTGTTTTCGAAAGCAAAATATTCGGCTTTTTTCTCATTACTCATAAATCATGGCAGATAGAAATATAAAAATTTCGAAAAATATTGCGCTACCTATCCCGTGGTTCCTATGCAAAAATGATCGACCACACTTACTCGATATAGCAGAATACTGAAATATGCAATTTTTGTAAGAACTCGTGTCACATTATAAAGATGATTCAGAAACCATATTCTTGATCAGTAAGAAATTTGGAATCCACTTAGACTTACCCGTCGCAATGTTTGTAGTAAACAGTCTCCTGGCTGCGGAAATGTAGACATCGGCTACAAAATTGGGAGAAACATTGGAAGATTTCCCGCATTCGTTGCTATTGCATACGGGCTAAATCGTTCACAGGCCATGCCTACAATATAAAATAAGCTACAGTATCAAATAAGCTAGGAACCACGTCTGTTTCCTGGATGTTTTGCTCAGTGCTAATTAAAAACCTTCACAGGATTTTATAAAAGTACAAAAAGCCTTTTTTTTAGATGGAACCAGGTGGTTTTTTTGTTTTGGCTTTTTTTCTACGCAGAGCCCCTAAGTTAAGGATGCCGCTTAAAAATGGCTTCAGTGTTGCCATTTTTGATATTTTTTTAAAAGATATTTATTTAAAATGCTAAAATATATGTTTACAATGCTCTCAAGTATTATTATTCTATTATATTTTCTTCCATCCGAAAAAAGTTATGAAAAAATACTTTTTTTAAGTTGTCACAGTAGTTACTCCCTTAAGTACGAAAGCATAGTTTATAATGGAATCCATGATTAACATGCGTGATTATGATCACAAATTCGTGGTGTATTGCGGCAGTGCTTACGTAAATTCTATTAATACTTTTTTGACTTCAATACCAAAATTTTCACTCATTGCTTTCTTGAGCCTTATTCCGTATAATGCCTAATATTTTTCACCCAATAACGCAATGCAAGTCTCTGTGTAAGATACGGTTGTAACTGATTAATGTGTATTTTCCCGGCAATGGTAAAACTTTTCTATTCAAATTCCAGTAAGAATATCTTGGCACAAGTAATCACTTTTGCATTGAGTGAACATATGCTAATTAATTACTTCGTTTCTTCAAGTATAGTGATTCAAAAGGTATATAGATTATTGGAAAACTCGTCAACTCGTCAACTGATTAACTAGTTTTTCTAGTCAACATCTTTCGCTATTTTATTTTCTTTTTTCTTTTGTTTTCTTTTTTTGAATATTCTTTGAAATTAAAGCATGTTTTTTTAGTTTTCAATTCATAGTATTTGAGAAGAATTGAAAGATTTAGAAGTTTTAAAGTTAAAAGAGCACCTGTGCTAGAGAATTAGCATGCAAGACAAGCATGACAAGAACAAAAAAGCTATCGATGTGCGCATAAAGTAATGATATTTACATTACGAAATGAAAAAAATGCTTTAAATGTATCATACGACAAGCAATCTGATAAAAAAGATTACCGGACATGAATAGATTCTGTTTCTTTGCATAGATGGATTTTTGATCCCTTTTATACCATTTTAAGTTTTTCTTACCTGTCTTGTCTTTTCAAATATTTTTAGAACTAAGAAAATTTTTTTTTTCATATTGATATGATAACTAATACTAGTTCTTATTAACATCAATTTGTATAACAAGAATTAAAGGATTTTTAAGAATTTGCTAATATAACCATGGAAACAAGTATTAGCGAAATATAATAACACGTTTTTAATTAACGTGAAGAGTGAGAATAGCCCAAGTCAAGTTAAGAATAAGGGAAGATTTAATCAAAATAACGTATAATTTCCGTATTTCTTTCGAAAAAAGCACTAAGTGTTATGCTCTATGAAAATATCCTCTATATGAAGCAATACTTTCACGCTTTCGCTTCTTAAAGGCACTTATATGAATCCTTAAGGTTCCCTCTTCAAAAGTTTATATTTAGAATTCATATGGAACTCGATATAAACATTTAAAAGCGTTAAAAAAAAAATATTTAGTCGTGATTTTTGGCCCTAACTCACATGAAGTGTTTTAAATTAACTACTTACTACACTGTACGGGAAATGGTTTTGCTATTGGCAAAAGGTTTTAAGAACAATTGTACTTTAGTTGTATTTTAACACATTTAATGGAATCAAATATAAATATTAATAAATTGTAGGATAACGGAATCGACGCTATATTTAACTCGTGAAGTGAATGAAAACAAACAACCTATTTTCGATTCCATGACCGCATACGAATGTGTAAATGAGATTTCATGTTTCTATCTGAACTTTATATGACGTTAAGTATTATATAAGAATATTAAGTCCTTTTTTTCTAAGCAAATAGGAAACTTTTTCAGCTCTATGCCTCCACTGACAAGTGCCATTAAGGATATTACGCTAACACACCTAAGGAAAGTATAGAAATTAAACAAAAGAAGAAAAAAACTAAATTATTGTTAATGGTAATCGCATTAACGATTTATCGACGTGTGGTATAGATATATTCTTTTATGTATTCATGTCAAGAAATTAGATGTTGTTTTGTAAAGATGGCTTAGTTTCCCAGCGTTGCTTTTGTTTAACTTTTAAACTAACTTTTAATCTTAAATTTTGCTTCTATAAAAAATTAACAAATAGAAAGATAAACGTCTAAGCTCACTTGGAAATAAAAAATCTCCAAACAAACATCTATCGCTTGCTGCATACGAAATAGCCAAATTATTATACTACATCGCTTTTGTACTCCAGTCGCGAATATAAACTGAATATAACCTGATAATAGTTTTCTACGATAACTCATTTGAAATCTGCTTAAGTCTTATTTGGTCAGCCGATAGCAATGTGTAAAAATCAATCGATATCTGAGATGAGAAACACCAATTCTGGATATTGGTTACCATCTTCATTAATGATTTAGTCACGTGTTTTCAAAACGGCAATATTCATTTATACGCCGATGACGCTCAAATATATTCATCTCGCCCGTGTGGACATGTAGAGGATATGATCCCAATGAATTAATGAAGGTTTAGGTCGTATCTCGCGTTAATTTGTTAACAATAATTTGAGGCTAAATTCATATAAAACTAAAGCCATTGTAATATCGGCTAACGCTTATGAACCTGATTCTTTACCCAGTGTTCTGATGGCTGTGGCGGTAATAGAATTTGTCAGTAAGGTTTCGAACCTCGGTTTCATAATTGATTTCCGTTTAAGTGCGGAAGAACATATCAACCTCGTGACAATACGCATACATTATATTTTGAGGAAATTGTGGCTATACTCCTTCTCCTCTTACATTCCAACCCCAGCCGAATTAAGAGTGTTTATGTGTCTCATTGTACACGTATATATAGCGTATGTAGCCAACATTTATGGAAACCTTGACAGTGCTTCAATTACGTAGTTACAGTTGACTGTCAATAAATGTGCCAGATATGTCTTTAATGAGTAACTGGTCAATGAACTTAAACGTAAACTTGAATCATTTAAAGCTAATTTTATATTTCCAACGTTGATTGTACCAAAATGTACGATAAAAAATAGTTTATTCGAAGTATTGATCATCATTAGCTATGTATACGACTTTCGTTCTTGTCTGGCAGTTGTGCATTCCAAAACAAAAATGATGTTTTTCTTATGAGTCAAACCGGTCACCGAGTCGTTTTTGTACATTTTCGTAAGAAGTGTAGCGCCGCTCAGCAAATGCGTGTTCCATCGATGCAAATAAATAGTTATCGGACGGATCAAAGTCTTGTGAACAAGCTATTCGTGACAGAGATATGAGTATCTTCTGTACCTAGCAGGCAGCATTTCCCAAGTGGTCTTTCGATTTTATCATTATCAGTTGCGGGCAATAGAGCTTTCATAATAACTTGTATTGTGAACTTTTAAGGAGTTTTCAAGACTTATTTTAGGTATTCTCTTAGTAACTAAAAGCGTTTTTTCTTCTGCTTTTCTCAGCTTTATTTACTTAACTATTCCAAATTCTTTTGGATGTATGTTAGAATTAAATCAAGTCCAACTTGTAAATTCGACACGAACAAATATAGTATATGATGCGTTTCTGCTTTCTTTTTTAATCATTGCGACTTTAAGAATCTCCACAAGAGACATAGTTCATAAAAGAAATTCGTATTTCACTACACGTACAAATGCTTTCGAAAATATGCGGTGCCTGCATAGCACGATTAAATTGACTCAATCAATATAATGCTTCCAGCGATGACGAAATGGAAAAATGGGCAAAATGAAAGCTAGATATCACAGGCTATTATTGCAACTAAACAAATATATATACATATTTTAAAATTTTTTCATTATACTTTTTGTATTACTGCATAATCTGAGCGTATACTTTGAAAAAAATGAAGCACATAAAAGTGAAGCTATAAACGTTCGTTTGTTCTGTTTTAAAATTTTTTTCTTAAAACCAGTCTTTAAAATTTATATCAAATGCATCTAACCATATATATAAAAAACCCTAACAACAACATATGCATTAAGTAAAATATTTTCCCACACAACCTCTCGTTGTAATAATAAAGTGTTTACATTACTTACCCTACGATAATATATTATTATGTTATATGTACATAAACATTTGCATACGTATATAACTCTGTCTCTCAACATGTGTCGGTGTTTGTTCTTATGTTTTAATATACAAATGCGTTTCACGTCTTGTGTTTGACACGTACTAGAATTGCTTTCTTGAAATAATTATAAAAAGCGTAACTAGACTATGATAAAGTTAATTCGTTGTATCTTACACTTGATATAATTCAAAATTAATTTTGCTGTTTATTCTTAGAGATACTTTCATTGAATATTGTGCACATTATTCGTTTAATCGGCTATATTAAGTAAAATTTAATATGAAACCATTGCCCTAATAAGGGAAATAAGAAGTAGGAAACTATAGGAAAAAAGATGTTCCGAGATGTCAGTTGTTTCTCATACGTGACTCAACTTTTGATGTAGGAATGCATTTAATCGTTCTATACTTTTTTTTCCTCGTTGGATCTAAGGATGAATGAACACCATTTCATCAGTCATTTTGCTTAAATATGCTTCTTTTTCATAACACTTTTTTCCATAGAAGCCAAATAAACCTAAATGATTATTTGGATCCAGGTTTCTGTCTAGGAATAAAGTTATAAAAAAGTGCTTTGAAGTCTTGGTAGTCTTGAAGAATGTTTTAAGAAATTAATAATAAACAGTAGAGTGTATTTCTTCATCTAACGTGATCACTACAAATTTGCTGTAAGCACAATGGATTTTATTGAGATTACCATGATATTGTTAACCTAAGGCAGTTCGCAGCGACCTAAGCTGCCGCATTAATCTAACCAAGGGTTATAAAAACTTTTCAAAAATTAATAATACATATATATATCATATATCCATATACAAGTATGCATCATACATGCATACTTGTATATACATATATATATATATAATTTTGTATATATATTTTTATTGTGCTTTATTAATTTTATAATGTAGCAATATATACTATACACCATAAGAGAAAGCTATACCACAACATTATAACACTAATGAAGCATAGCATAAAGCAGCCTATTTTACGTTACATATATATATACAAATTTAACATAACTTGTCAAGCGAGCATATGTTAATAATTTGGTGGAAAAACTGTTTTTAGGTAAAAGGTAAATACATTTATAGTTCATAGATACGGTGAGAAATGTGTGCTTTTTCACATTAGCGTGACTAAAGAGTTCCGAGCACACGAAGTTTATCAATTGTGAACGTAATCTTAAGAATTGAAAAGATAAACAAAGAAGACAACGTTTTCTCAACGGATTTCATTATATGCAATACTTATGAACATATTTACTTAATAGTATTTTCAAAGTGTAATTTTTAAACTTATATCAGGTATCATAAGGTTATCTGACTGAACAGTTCCTAATATTGAATTGTAATCAATAATTATAAGTTAAGAGGTAGCAAAAGTCGTTCCATATTTATAATAACTTCTACGCTTTTTTTATCTCTTATATTTAGTTCGATTTTTTTTTTTTTTTCATTTAACTTTTTTCATTAATCTGAAGTCAATTACAAATTACAAATGAATTGCAATTAACGAGTTACATAAGTCAAGTTAATTCAACTGTTTTTTCTTTCTTTTAATAAGCATTTGTAATGAACCTTTCTTCGCTTTAGACGAAACTGTGGAAAAAACCAGAAGGATTTTCGAAATTCAGAAAAAAATCTTTACATATTTAGATCGCTATTAATAAATATTATGCAATAATTCTTAATAAAACATAAAATATCGCTCAGTTCATGTACCGTGAATTATTTAAGAGGCTTAAGATTTACAAAACTTACCCACAATTTTTCAATTAAATTGATTTTCACCCAATGTTTATCTAAAAGAAAAAAAAATAATAACATATACATCCATATATTAGATATATTTTTTGAAATAAATTTAAATGTGGCATTAAAAAACGGTTTTTTAGGCCAAACTAAGTAATGGCGACTGCATGCTCACTTCTATTTTAAACTATAAAAAATAAATTTTCAAAATAACAAAGCCAATGTATTTTTTTTTTTTTTTTGATACTTTTCTTACCACAATCACACGTGCACTTTATAAATTTATTAGGTCTCCATAAAAATTAATAACCCACACAATATTCAGCAATTGTGGTCAGTCGTAGTTTGTTTAGAGAAAAAAAAAATCAAAATAATTAAATAAAATTAAATAAAAAATATGAAAAATTCATATTCGGCTGAATAAGACTATTTTGCTCTCTATTGTAGAGAACCATTATACTTTTTAAATTTTAGTAACGCATAGAAGTGAATATTGTAGATTCTATAGAGTTATTTGGTTAAAAAACAAGAGACAAATTGTACCTAACTTGGACTGTAACTTTTAATACTTAGGACTGCTTTTTGCACGATATTCGATCGCGAGATAGAGCAAAAGCTTTGTCATCCAATATGACTCTTTGTACAACGCATCGTATGTATTGTATGTTTTTACATCATTTGGCAGCACTTTAATCGTAATATATTATTTACACACTTTGCGTTGTTTTTATGATCTTCTTATAATTGTGACTGACATTTCCGTAGATGGATATATAAATCAAATATTCAAAATGCAAAGATTTTGTTCTCCAAGGATGTTCTTTGCTCTGGTCGACCAAGTTGTACTGATGCAAATTATCTCAGAATTGCAAGCGATTACGCGCAACTTTTCGCTTGTGTGGGTATGCCCACAATTAACAAAAAAATATATAATTAAAATGGAATATATAAATATCATTTATACCCTAAATCACTTGCTCTACAGGATGTATTAAGTTTATGCCGATATATGTAACATCTAAAAGGTCTTAAGGTTTATCCACTTGTTTTTTGTTCTCTTCATCTGTCTTTATGTGTTTTTGACCGAAGCACGAAAGCTATCGGAAATGAATTTGATTCGATCAAATTACTTTTACGACCATTCCACATATAACGCTTCACTCGAAAATAGCCTTAATTTATTTCGACAAAAATTGATAAAAACTAGTATTTCGGTATATACAAAATTTCGGTATGTAAAAAATTTGGATTGGATCGGAAAAATTTTTAGACCATATCCCATATAGCTGTTCCTATGAAAAGGAAGCCTTTATACGATAAAAAGATATAATTTTTATATTTTATGATATATATTAATAAATAATAGTAAGGTGATATAAAAATTAACTACACCAAATTTGGACCATATGGACCTATTTTTTGCACATGTGAAAGGGTTCTAGTCAAAAGTAAGTCTTGATATGGCAACAAAGCCTAATTTTGAATACTTTATGGCGGACTTGGTGGAAGAATAAATATGCTGAGGTTGCTAAATTTCCACCACGTCAGTTCATGCTTTAGATACCGTTCCCTATAAGGGCTCCCATGAAAAACCTGCTTTTTCAAGAAAGTAAATGAACAATTGCAAGAGCAAAGTTTTGTAGAGTAGTTAATTGTCGGCTTTGTCCGACTATAATGGTTTGACACGTTTTAACTTACACAAGTATTTGTGGAGTGCTGCCAAACCCTATAAAATTTTATTTGATTTTTATTTATATACACTCTATAATGATACGCTGTACGTATGTGTTTTCAAAATGGAAATATGTTCCTTTAGAAGAGTGTGCACATGACAGCTCATTACATAACTGGCTGGTTAAGTGTAGGCATCTTATTTCATAACTTACACATAACGTATTTGCCCACACTTATCGGATGTAATGTAAAATGCAAGGCCATGTGAAGGGATAAAGCACATACCGAAACTTAACTTACACGTAAATATCATATAAAGTGTGATACGCGATTGTATCTAAGAAATAACATCGTATATAGCATACCGGAAAAATCCGCGTAAAAATGCAATATAATTGAAAGAATATAACATACACAGCACTAAAGACAATGTTTTATAAGCCATACCCTCGGTAACGTGATTTAGAGCTGATCTAGTTAAAAATTATATATAATGGGGGGATGCCAAAAGGACAAATTTCGATCACAATTGATGTTCGAAAGAACGATTTTTCCAAAGGTTTAAATCGATGCCAATATTAAAGCTAAAAAGGGTATGAGATTAATACTGACTTATCTATGGGAACCCCAAATGAGAATAATATACTCCTCGCGAAAAGGCGGCTGATCTATAAAGGTGGTATCTAATTGATGTAAGACTCTTTATAATAGAGAGAAAATATTGTATTCTTATCCCCAGAATTTATTTTATCTTTATTTTGTCTTATTTTTTTCTCTATTTCTGGAATATTATTCTTGAGTTTTATTTAAAATTCGCAACAACAAAAAGCGCCGAAATAGTGCACGAAATCAATTCAGTTATATTCGCTTACCGTTTTAAAGAGATTAAATTAAAATCGGAAAATTACTAAACAACCTATAATCCGAGAGGCAATAGGAGTTCTAATAAGAGGTCCTTACCATACCGGAACCACTGTTTGGTTTACTTTACATTTCACTTCATTTATAATGCTACAATCATTTAAAATCTCAGCCATTTCTTCAATATTTGTTAGTTCAACAATTTCGAAAATATTATATATAACTTAATTTGACTTCGCATAATAATCTACGACTAAAGTAGACTTAGCAACGTGGTGATACTAAT
Source organism: Glossina brevipalpis (assembly GCA_000671755.1). Classification (NCBI taxonomy): domain Eukaryota; kingdom Metazoa; phylum Arthropoda; class Insecta; order Diptera; family Glossinidae; genus Glossina; species Glossina brevipalpis. Next base: position 583,582 of record KK351041.1, read on the forward strand.
ATTAATATTAATTTTATTTTATAAGCTTAGATTAAGCAAGAAGTTCTTTTTATTTTTTATTTTTATTTTTATTTTCATTTTTTTTTTTTATAAGTCTTGTTTTCAGCCACTTAAATGAAGAGCATTGGAATAAACATGAAGTAGTAAAGTTATATTCACCTCATAACGAACTTTGGATACGTCTCACCTAAAGTTCATTTACTATAGAAATGTACGGCTAAAGTATATATTATAAATACGATAGTTTGAGGTTAGTACCTATTTTCCATGCCATTGTGGATGGCATTCCGATTGATTTCCCTTAAGCGGATAAATATTCTAAAGACTTGAGTTTCCAAGATATTACACGGTAGTTAAAGACAAATCCGAAGTCTTTCAGTAGTGCGTATATAACTGTGATTACAATAAAAATATGTAGGATTTCTTTTAAAACAAAATGCAGGAACAGACAAAATCCCACAGACACTACCACATTGGCATATATGTTCGTACACTCACCAACACATATTTACAGTGAAATCCAGTTATTTACTTGAAACTAAAATGAAACGAGTCTTAATGCATACATTTCAGTACAATTGTTAAAGCAAGTGCCAGAGAGATAGTAAATGAGAATGAATTTAGCTTCGTGTCTGTCTATTCGTTGCACACAGAGCAGTTGTGTGCATTATTAAATATGTTGCGGATTTTATTACGCTACATTTGCATTTATTTGAGGTTTTTAAATAAAAGTCAAATAACTTAAGAGTAAACATGTGCGTTGTGTTGCTCATGTGGCCGATTTGGCTCAGAGGATGAGATATATGTTAAAGTGCGTACTGGCTCAGAGAGCAAAGTTCCATAAAAATGAATATTTAAGATTTTATTTTTCTTTTGCTTTTAGTTTTTCTTTTTTCTTTGCTAACAACAATAATAAAAAAGAGACAATGAAAACCAAGTAGGAAAACTGTGCTCGGAGAAGGGCGAATATTCGATACCTACTTATTACCGTTTCCTAAGCATATTTTTCTTTTCTGTTTATTATTATTATTACTTTTACTATTATTTATCAATTACAAAGTTTGTCGGTAATCCGAGCAGCAACGATGTGAACTTTAAATGGATTTGCACAGTTTCAGATCAATGATTGTAGTAGATTTTAATTTATTGATGAAAATGGATCTTTTTTTAAATCTTAATTTTATGTTTTACTGGGAAAATTTTTAAATGTCCTCCCTCTACAAAATTAAGTTAATAATAAAAGTCCTAAATTTTATTTTTTTTCATTTAGCTGTATCCCTTTGAAGAACTCTAATGACAGACAGACTAACGAACGGCCGAAATGATTTAAAATGAATTTATTTTAAGATCTAGCCCTTGAAACTCAAACTTATTTTACATATCGGTTTGTCCTTTACAATCTACACCATTGATCCGGCTGCTAAAAGTTTTTAAGTGAATTTCGTCTTTAATCAGCTTTGTTTTCATTACATTCTTCATAGTTCATTTAGTCGTATCTATTAGAGGGTATATTAAAATTTTTTAATTCAATCTAGCCATGGACGTACTTATTAAAAATGAGACAAAGCGACAAGGTTTGCGTGCAAAGGCATCTCGTTGAGAGTATAAAAGACTTTTCTTACAAATTGCAACTAACATCCTTATTGTTAACACTGCCACTACTATTCTCTAAATAACACAGATTTTATGATGACTTCCATAAACAAACACATATTGCAATAAGAACTAATAATATAGTAAGTTGTAGCAATGCAAAGAACTCACACACGCACATGCAAATTATATTTTGTTCAATTGTGAACGCAAACTAAACAAAGTGTATATAGAAATATAAAGTAAGAGAAAAAATATCTGTATGACAATTTTAAATGTATGAAATTATCAGTGGTTTAGTTATGCTAATGAGGGTCAATCTAATCGTTTGTTCAGAAATGGATCTATAGGGATGCTTTACAATATTTCAATCTGTTTATTCATATTTAAAATCAAGTTTATCATAACACCATGTTCTTTTTTTGTTTTAAAAATTGATGAAATAATGAAAAAAAAGTCCACTCGAAAATGTTACACAATAGCTCATTTGTAATCTTACGACCGCCAAAGCGCAATGTAATCGCATTTAGTTTTAATTAGTATCGTCTCTTTTTTAAAAAAGGATAGCAATGCATGCACCGATGTTGGTTATAAATTCACTGCACATATCGTACTCTAAAGCAAACTAAGCAGCCTGAGTGAATTCTAATTTTGTTTATAATTAAACTTTTCTCATAAACGTTTACAAACGTGTATAAAACGTCAGAACAATTCAATTATAAGCTGCTGCTCAAAACATAATATATCTCTATCAACACAACAGTACAGAAGAGCAGCTGGAAAATTTTATAATAAACGAAAAGTAATTGAAAAAACATTTATATATAAACAAACATGTATATAAGTATATATCGTACGCACATGTATTTGCGTATATGCATCTTATTATAAGTTACAGATATTTGTTTGTGACTTTTTCATTGAATCGAATTACAAAATTATTTCATTTATTACAATGAAATACGTTAAAATGTTCTGCTTCGTATTACTAACACATTGACAATTTATTAACTAAACCTTATAGAACATAATGGTAACATAAATATACATTCTTGCACTATAGATAGAAACCAAATTAATATTACGGCATGTCATCACTTATTTTAGAAAGAATATTTTCATTTTACTCAAAATTATCCAAACCACGCCAACGTTAAAAAATAAAATATTTGCTATAAATTTTTATTGAGCTAAATTTAAAAAAATAAACATATTACATCCTCCGCTTTACGTGACATTATTTAATTTTACTGTTTTAAGGTTATTTGTTATATAATCCACCATCCTCTTGAGGAGGATATACTAATCCTGCTATACCACATATAATCTACAATGTATAGATGGAATTATTCTTTTCGATTTTGTCTTTCAATCTATAAAAAAGAGATTTTTAGACCAAATTTAGTAAAAGCATTGAAAGTTCTTGCACGTACGTTGGTATTGAAAATGGATCAAATCGGTCAAAGAGCACGCCTACGATATAGTATAAATTGAAAATACCTTTGCCTTCTGGATAGTTTTCTCAGTATGCATAGACTATACAATAAAAATTCCCGCAGTATTTCATAAAAATTTTCAAAAATTTCTCACACCTACCCTGTATTATACTCAATGCTATATATATTGAAATTAAGCTTTTTTGAACTTTTGTTAACGGTAGTGGGTAGAAAAGTATCTATATATAATTTTCCTACTTGTTTCCCTTAGAAACATAGCAAATAATGTTAAGAATTCTTTAATGAGTTTTTGTACGAAATTTATCGCTGATCGGTATAACTTTCGAAAACAATGTTTAATCAAATTAATCATTTTCGAAGTGATTGCAATTCTTGCATATCCTAAAGATAGATTGTTATTTACATCTGTGCTAGATCATTTTAAAGCGTTGTATTGGACGAAAGCAATGTACCTGAACACATGTAATATTTAAAAAACTTGAAATGTTAAATGTAATAAAGGACAACAAATATGATATAATTTTATAGTTACTAATAATAACTATGTGCTGTGAGACAAAGTTATTAAAATAATTAATTTTTATTTTCTATCAACTCTTTACTTTCAAATTCATCTTATATATGTTACTAAAAGTAAAGATCGGAGAAACTTTATCCAAAAATTTGAATCTCATCGTTAAAAATTTATAGAACTTTAATCAATTTAATAATAAGAGAGTAAACTAAATCGAAAGCATGTAACCAAACAAGAAAAGGTATATTCACCTTAAAGCAAATCCTGAGGATAGATTTTATCTACTAAAGCGAAATATTTACAACAAATCATAGATCGATATTTTCTAATTTCATTCATAATAATGCAACCAATTCTGGTTTGACTTAGAAAAAAAAAAGAATTAAAAAATTAAAGTCTACACAAAGATAAATGAGAAAGAGGAAACAATGAACTGTGGTGAAGAAAAGCAAAGTTTGATATACATCTTAAGTAAATTTTTTTACAATTTAAGTAAAAAAAAAATAGCCATAAGAGTAAGAATAATCATAATATTTAAAAAATTAAACATTGAAAATAATTGTTGCGACAGAAACAACTTCGTTTCAAGAAACTGCTATCACAGGTTATTATTGAATATCATGTTCGTTTGTGTGCGAGATTGTGCGATAATCATATATATTTGACAAAATAATTTCCACACTGCAAATGCAAACTTTTTATGGCATGTTTGAAAAGATTAGAATTTTCATTCCTTATCGTGTGTAACTGCATTCAACTATTAGTTCTTAATGTTTCTAATTATTATACGTTGTCATTCAATTTTGCACACCTTCTTCCTTCCTGCCTATGAGCACTACGCAGCTTTTGAGACATTGCGAACCTTGAAAATAAAATGACTTTCAAATTTATTACCAAGTAATGCACAACAAGTAATTTGACTCTACATGACGCTCGAGTAAATGAGATTAGTGCTACGCGACGTAAAACGTAGAAATTCACAACATTTTTTTTGAAATTAATGAAATTAATTTAAAAAATCAAGAATAGCTTTGAAAGTATTATATTAAGTAAAAAAATAATCGCATCTAAAGATAAATTTCTTGAGTTTTTACTGACTTCTTAGTCTTTTTACCTATAACTAACTAAACTAAATGGAAATAAGGAAAAATTTTATCAAGAAAGAGCTTATCGTTTTAGAAAGAGAAAGCAATTTTTGGTATTCCTTGAAGTAAAACACAGCCTCCCTCAACATAACGCACCCGAGCAACATACTAGTTCTTGTTTTGTGATTTATGTAAACCTTTCAGGGAGTTATTAAAAGCGTACTGTATGGCCTACAATTACCGAGAGCTTATTTTTTAGTTAAACTTATTCAACTTAATTAGTGCAGCAAAGCAAAATCAAAACTGGCGTTTCGAGTATACTTTGAAATTTGAATTCGAATTTCCAAACATCGAAATATATTTCATTTTGTTTTCCATTTTCGATCATTTTTATTTATTTATTTATTTTGTTTATTAATATTTATTAATATACTTTAAATAATTTTATAAGTTAAAATATTTACCTTAGATATTCCTATCATATCAGCCAGTAGACTCTATCGGAGAAACATAGAAAAAAAAGTATTATCCCTACTACCAGTATTAAATTATGTTTGAAGGCAAATATTATCCACCAAACTATTAAGTTAAATTACTGCAATTTACCTGTCCACTATTCCATTTCATTTTTGAAACAGTGATATAAATGTAAAAGATTTGGACATATTTCAAAATTTTGTAAGGCTAAGGAAGCCAAATATTTGAATTATGGCAAAACACCAAAATGCCCAGAAAAGTAAAATAAAATGATAGGTATCGCGTGTGGCTCTAAAAATCGCAAGATATTAAATAAAGTAATATCCGATTAAAACGAAAGAGTTAGAAGTTACAAATGGCTATAGAAATTACACCTTACAAAGCTTATAAAGACAAATACATAACAAATAGCTATGAATGCCAAGACCATGAATCATACAATGAAAATTTCTCTCTCTCTATCCAATACATCTATCGTTTCCTCAAGATATTGTGTTGAAGATATGTAAACAAAATTTTAATAAGAAAAAAAAAATACAATAAACTATTCATGAATGAACCTAATTCCGAAATTCCAATACCCCCTACTAAGCTATCCTGTTTCTTGTTATTACTATTATTATTACAGCCTTTTGCCACATTGTAAACGGAATGCATAACATTTAAAGTCAAAAATGATTAAGGAATGTAATAGATCTGAATAAATATCCTCCTAATAACAAGAAATAGAAATAAGATTAGAAATAGAGCAAAATGTCACTAAAAAGAAATATAAAATTGAGAAATAAAAATAAAAATAACTTAAAGTAGCTAAAGATTTGCCCGAACGGTAACCCCCTTTTATAACACTTATAGAAACGAATGCCGGATCAATCAAGTAAGCATGTTACAGAGTACTCAAAACGTCAATCGGTGCGGCACTGAAGTAAGTAAATTGCAATAGGAAAGTTAAGATGAAATTAAGCCGTTAATCAACTTTGATACAAACGCTATTCTTCTTTCATCTCAAAGCTTACGTCAACATTGTCACAAGAACCAACAATAGATGTGATGTGAAGATTTATCTCCGATTGAAAAAAAAAAACTTCTTCTGGCTTCCTTAACTTTTGTGGAATAAATAAATGAAAAAAGTAAATAAATAAATATTGTTTTACACTCGAGAATACATACTCTACTTTTTTATAACATTGAAATTGGCATTGAGTTTAGAAACATTTTTTTTCTCAGAGTTTTTTGGAGAAGTGAAGATGAATTGAAAATTGAACATTAAAAAATGGAAGAAACTTGTTCCAAATTAGATTTTTAAATAAAACAAAATTTAGGTAATCGTGCTATAAAAAATTTCAACTTGGATTTTCGGGGAGAAAATTTCGTTCCATCGTCCAACAAAATTTTCCAATTAAATTCGTAGAGAAGCAACCTATTTTCTATCATTCAATAAAAAAAAAAAAATAAAAATAAAAATATATTTCGATTCTCGAAGAGAAAAGCTTGGTCTGTCCTCCAAGAAAAGAAAAAGAAAATTTTATTTGATTGATAAAAGAAAAAGAAAATTCGAAAACATATATTTGGCCGAATGATCACAGAGCGACAAAATTTGTGTCGCGATTGAAAGTACATCTAGCAGATGAAGGAAGAGAAAATTCTGCTGCAAACGGAATGAAAATTTAACTAAACTAGATCAACATTGATGAGGAAGAATCGATTGCCATTAGCGACAAGGAGAAAGTGATCCATAAAACTACAACACAGTCTTTGTCTTTTCTCGGACAAACAACCTTGCTAAGCTTGGTGGCAGTATATGAAAATATACTTATTATTATTATTCATTAAATTTAAGTTCATTAGTTACAAACATCGTATTCCAACTAATTCTAATAAATAAGACAAAAAGCAGTTTAAAGCAAATAAAAAAGCATTTACATCATAATTTTCTTAATAATTATAAACGCTTATAAATTAGGTTCTTTCAATGCCAAGAATTTAAAAAATTTTTTATTTGCTAAGAGTCATATACACAAAATATTACTATCCGAAATACACAAACACTTAAAATATATTAATAACCAGTTGTCCACCTAGGAATGTTTTCAATATTGAACAGTAAATTGCTAGAAACATAAACAACCAATAGCTGGGCGTTTTAATTTAAAATTATTTTCTTTACCTTTAAACGTGACGAACGCATCATATCGTACAAACAAAGATGCCGTTGAAAGATCGTCACGCTGTGCGAAGTAAGTTCACCTCGTAGTGTGAGTTTGGGGCAGCTTTAAAAGCCAATAATTACGGGTCACTCTTTGCCAGAATACGAATACAAAGGTATATTATGTAAAGAGAGTTTCAATAAGAGTGCACTATAACATTTAGAAACAAAAAATGGAGGTCTTTCATCAAAATTTAATGCGTAGTGCTTCGCGAAGTTTGAAGTTATTGAAGACGATGCCGAGTTGATGTTTTTGGATTTTCGACGACACTCTGGTTTACAGCAGCAATGTTTTCAAGAAACTTCCTCTATTCAGTCTATTAATTTTTTTATATGTAAAAAAAGTAAATGAATATAGAAATAATATGCAATACGTGACATAACATAATCCTTGCCATTTGTTTAAAAAAATGTAGAGAGAGAGAGAGAGACATAAAAATATATATAAATAATTTAGAATATAAGAATCGCGAATAGCAGCAGAACGATTTGATTATTGTTATTCGTTGGTCTACAGGAATCACAGGCAAACTGCTAAAAATGTATTTAAGAGAATCAAAAGATTCCAAGAGCTGAAAACACTGATAATTTTTCTACTTTTTTTTTTGAGATTAAAATTTCAAAAGTGAAAACTTTTTAATTTAAGAGTATAAAAAATTTGTATAACGCTTACGATTTTCGGTAAATGCATTTTAAGTTTGTGCAATTCCAGCCAATAAAATTCGAAATAATCTCATTTTCTAAGTCGACTTAAGCATGTCTGTCCGTTTCGTTGTCTGGCCATGTGATGTTCATCAATGTATTTTTATATTTAGTCTGTAGATTGGTAATTTTTAAAACTCTGTCTTCATCTTATCTCTCTTTCTCTCTCTCTCTCTCTCTCTCTTTCTTAGTTATAAAAACATTTTTAGTATTTTATTAGTATTAATTATTATTAGTAGTATTAGTATTTTGTTCGATTACATCCGACACTGTGTTAAAGTTAAGTCTACTAAAGCTAAGGCTACCAGAAAACTTTAAATAAGTCAATGTATATATATAAATATAGTTCTGTTTAAACCTGAAAAATTCGGTTAAATAATATAAAAATATGCTTTGAAATTTGTTGCTCATACGATATATGTGCTGGAATATAATCTCTGCACATACGATCAGTATATTGAAGCAAGGCATATCTACGCTTTATCTAGGAAATATTATATGCAAGCTATGAATACATTCAGCCGAGACCTAAAAAACATTCCAAGTACTATTGGTATTTCTTCTTTTTTTATGATAACACACAATTATGTATATATTAAGAAAGAAATGTGGTAAACATTTTATAAAAAAAAACTGTCAGCGGCATGTTTTTCGTTTTTCGAGTTTATATAATATTTTTTTGTTTAAATCAAATCGCCTGTCATTCATTTTAAATGCAAACGATTTTTACATCATTTATCTTAAGCGAAGAGAAAGAAAGCATTAAAACAACCATTATATGACATCATCACTCTTCACGCACAAACGCACAACGCATACAGACGCCTACTAATGCTTTCATTAATATGTGTATATATATATATATATATATATAGATATATATGTAAAATATATATATATGTATATAAAGCATATATATATATGAGAGCATAAGATACGATTGCAAATTGCTGTTTTATTTGTTGAGTGACAGCAACAACATCAACATGAACATCAGCAACCAAGAAACCAAGAGTATACAAATGCTGCAACTTACACAACCACATGCACAATTATAATAAGAACAATTTTAAATTTTCCTTTACAAACATTCAAACAAAAGCGGCAGTGCGTTGGTGTGAACATTGTCTGCTCTTGAGGTCTCTCGCACTTATCTTTGGTCATATGATAAGTGAATGGATGAGGGTGGCTTGAAGCACATCATCATTATTATGTCATATAAAATATTAAGGAGTGGAAAAAAATTAATTAAATTCGTTTGAACAATAACAAGAACAAATATAATAGGAATAATAATAATAATAATAATAATAAAGAAAACAACAACAACAATATAAATTTCAATATAAGTTCAAGTGAAAGTTAAAGTTAAAGTTAAAAAATAAGTAAAATCGCAAGGAGTAAAGGAATAAGACTAAGCGACGACAAAGTGCTATTCGTAGTAAATTGTTCAGACCTTGCTGTCTCGTGTTCTCATACCACAAAAATACGCATATGCACCCATACACACAAAAAGGCGCATCCAGAACCCATCCTCTAAAATATTGTCTCGTCTGGTCAACAACAATAATGTAAGAAATATTTTATATGTAGCTTCATTCGCTCACTTACTCGTTCACTCATTCACTCGCTCACTTACTCACTCTCCGTTTCTCTCTCACTCATTCATACATATAAACGAGTGTATAGATAGATGAATATTAAAAATGTGAATATAGGAAGTAGTCGTTGCATGTTTCTCTTACACTATACGTCTGGATGAGTCTATTGCGTGGGTGGCCGGTTGAATTTTATCTTATGGTGACGATAACAATAGATATCAGTGGCATTGTTGTACGTTATTGTCAAGTTTTATGTAGCAACTGCTGCTGCACCGACAACAACCAATGTTAAATGTTGTGTTTTATTTTATGGTGTTTTTGTCTGCTTACAACAACAGCAATATGGGCAAAAACACCGAGAAAAAAAAAGAAGAAAAATTATAAAAACAGGCACATTCACTATGTAATATAAACATTGAATTGGCGCGCTGGTCGCCTTTGCTTATAAAGAAAGAAACCTCAACAACAATGACGGCGAAAAAAGTCATAAAAAACAGAAACTGATTCTTTGGAAATGCTGGGTTTTAATAGTTTGGGTGTGTTCGTCTACTTTCTATATATATATATATATATATATATATGCTTAAAGAGCGCGACAAACATTGTCTAAATAAGTGGAACTAATATAAGAGATACTAGGATACAATAATCCTTTTATGTATTATGTAGAAGTTAAAAAGATAATTGTACTATTAAATCTGTGGCTTACAAACAACGCGTGAAATAATAATCAGCTTAATATATTATATATATATATATATATATATATATATATAGCTTAATAGGAAGCTTAAGGAATAAAAATAAAATATAACAAACTTTTATTTCTAAACTTATAAGATTAAAAGGCTTATGGTAATCAAAGAATCGGCATCGAATCGTTCATTGATTGGTACATTAACAGCGCAATTAGTACGAATGGTAACAAATAAGGAAATTTTAAATTTGAACTATAGTTTAATTAACCTATTTTTTAAATTAGTTAGCAAGTTTCTATATTAAATCATTCCAATTAACAATTGACAATTAAGACTTTTTGCTTTTATATTCTATTTCACCAAATTGAAAGGTAAAGATAGTGAGCTGACTTGATTACTAGGAACACAGAGAACTTAATAGTTTACTATATAGCCAGTAAAAAGACGCAATTTCATATATTCTCAAGTTTATGATAATAGCGCCTTGTAAGATCACAGATTAAAGTCTAGCTGACTACTATCAACGACTTTGGGTTAATCTTCTTTACTGTACAACTCACACATATATGTAATAGAAAATTGCAATTTGTTATTAGTTATATACATTTGGTTTCGATATATATGAGTGAATCGTGAGAATAAATTGAGTTACACGTCCAAAAGTAATAAAAAATTTATATAATTAAATGAAAAAAGCTTAATGCTAAAATAAAAATTAACTCGTCTTTAAAAATATCTGTTGATTAAAGTAATTGAAATATGATACAAGTTCTTGTCGTCTTGATCGCCGTTAATCCTAAAGTACTTCTTTAAATTTAAAAAAAATAAAAAATTTCCCATTTATTCTATAGCAATTTCAAATAACTGAGCAGATCTTGAAATACAAGGTAAATATTCATGCATACATTTCTTATAATACGATGAAATTTTCAGTCATCTTAATACTTATAGGTAGATGGTCTATGACTAAGACTACTTTGTATCTTAATTTGATTGATAGGTCGTAGATATATCAACTCGACCACAAAATGAAAGCTAGTAACAATGACACCATGTCATTGAATATCTGCTTCTAAAAAAACTTTCCTCCAAACAGCTTTTGACAAGAGTAGTAATTGTTTCTTAAAATTTCAATTTTTTTGTATGGATTTTAATGGAAAACTTCTTTTCATTTCTAAAAAGTTTTTTATGCGAAACAAAATTATTTTTAATTAAAAATTGGTGTTTATTGCATGCGATTTTCGAAAATTATTTAAGCAAATCTAAATTGCTAAAATATTATAAATACGATATTTTATGTGCGATGTTTTTTTTGTGTGCATCTCTATCGCGTGAGTTGAGACTTAGCTGTACGTCACACACTTGGTACCAAAAATGGCTTAATCCAGTCTTTTTAAGCTAGACAAAATGAAAGAAGTTTTCGAGAGAAATGCTTCATTACTGCAAGTGAGAAATAACATTTCATGCTATTGTAGCATAAACAAAAAACTTCAAAAAAAAGTAAATACGGAAAACCGTATAAAGAGGTCTTTGGGCAAATGCTTGCGTATCTCTGAAGGTAATGAGCACACATTGAGATTTATAAGTTTATAAAAATGTCAGAGCTTTGTTTTGGCTTCTGTACATGGAACCTTGTGAATGCATACGTATATATATATGTGTGTGTGTGCATATGCGTGTTTACGTGTGTATCTTCACACTATGATTATTAAAATAAACAACATACTTCGAGCTTTGCACTTAAGTGTGACGCAAACCGCAACTATGGAGAACCGACACTTGCATATATGCACGCATTTAGATGGATGAATGAATGAATGAATAAGCGAACGAACAAATGTACATAAATATAATCTGAGATTTTCACAATGAACACAAATTCACAAGTTTATGCTCCCGACATGTATACACTTCCATGCAAGCCGCTTATCTAAAAGACTTTAAGGTAAAAACTAGTTTTACTTTCTTACTTATTTAGTCGCCTTTTTCTTTTTCTTTTTCTTTTTGTTTTCGTTTTCGATTATGTTTTGTTTTTTTTCCTTTTGTTTTCCTCTTCATAAAGAAAGCATTTACATACACTAGATAAACTGCAGAAAAATGAAAGACATTAAAATTGAATGAACACACGTTCATTTAGGCGAAAGAAGAAATTTGGATGTGTATGCTTATGCGCATGTGTATGTCGCATGAGCATAACTGTTCGTGTTTGTGATGTCGTCTCTTATGTTTATTCACATGTACATACAAACAAATGAAAGTTCATGTTTATCTTAACAATATAAACATTTGTGAAAACAAGAGTTTTTTTTACATTTACGTTAAACGCATATACATAAGCGATATTTTATAATACATATACACCAATACCAATAATACTAACACCCACACTCATGCCTGCACATACACATTCCTACTACTCTCATTCCAAGCTATACATTCACAACCGATATGTATATACATTCATTCATATTATTAAGTGAAGAAACATGCAACGTAGCTGCTGTATATATATACACCTGTATGGGTAATAGACACATCTACCTATATACGCAAACAGACTGATTGCCAAGGAAGGAAACAATTTCCTAAAGTAGCTTTTGTGTTTTTCCTCCATTTCACTGTGCATGTCACTTGCCAGCAAACAGACATATACACTAATAAGACAACATAACAAAACCACAAAACTCACATAGACTTACAATTACACGAACGAAGTACATATATATGCACATGTTACTGCTGTTAGTTTTTTTCCATTTTGGTAAGAATTTTTACCTCCAGATAACTGTATGTTCAACGATCCTTGACTTAACCTCAGATCTACGCTTTAGATGAATGTGCACTTCTTTACATTTATGCTGGTTGCTTGCATAATACTTTGGTGTTTCGTATTTCTATGTAAATATTCTCTCTATGCCAGACAAATTTACACACACACACCCACAGTCAACCATGTACATGGACTTTAAACTTTACTTTTACTTTGTAATCATTATCAGTATAAATGAGTAAGTTTCCGTTTGAACCTATTGCCTGACGTTTTGCGAAATAAAAAACTTGAGGCATATTTCGGTAATAGACAACATTCGTATTCTCTATATAAACAATTAAATAAATAAATAACTACCGCTGATGTGTCACCCTATGCTATTGCAAGTATTGAGGCTTTTGTTCTCGCAATTGCGTTATTGTCCGAAAGTTAGGATATATGATACATAACTGGCCAGCCAAACCAGGAGAAACATTTGACGATGCTTTATGTTAGCAGTTACGAAGAAAGTTAACACCTTAAGCGTGAAATATTTTATCACGCGTGTTAATGCGCAAAAGTTAAGTATCACAGTAAATCAGAATTTCATTTTATAAACGAAGTTTCAATTTCACAGATGTTGAAAAAGTGGTGATATTTGTTATAATCTGAGATACGACATTGCGCCATAACTTTATGAAGACGAAAATGTTATGCATTAATCTTCGTTTAAATTTCTAAATTTATAAACAGGACACCTTAACAAAAAATAGTGGTAGAGACACGTCTCTTTCGGGGTAAAATTTCGATAAAAAAACGAAATGCCTCGTAACGAACAATGAATCGTAACGAAGTTCTGATAAAAGTCACATAACAACACGTCTAGCAAAATAATCTGTGTGGACTATGCCTTTTTATCGAGAACAACAATAAGATGTAATCGATCGTCAGCAAATTAATTTTTTTTTTTTGAAAACTAACTGAATGTCTTTGAGCCGTGTGAGACTATATGCGAAGTTACTCTGTTATTTAGTGAAAAATTCTTCAGCTTCTAAGGATAGATTAGGTTAAACAAACTTGCCAGTCACTCAATTACAATCAATTAATTCTTATTCAGCAAATATTTAGGAGTAGTCTATCTAACTATCATTTGCAATTATAATGGAAACTAGCATAGCAATCGATCTATTACCATAGCTTAAGGAATCTATTATAAACCCACTGATAACGATGGCAGAGCTATCTACGATTAAAACTGCTGATGAACGAATTTGTGGATTTTTAGAAAATCAAAATTCTTTAATATAATGTTTATCTCAATGGCAGTTATTCTACATCATTACATTTTCTGTAGAAGGTTCACTTGTGAGAAGCTTTTCCATTGAAATTTTGTTCTGGCAATGGTTTGATTTCTTTCCTAAAATCTCCTACGGGGTCTAACTGAAAAGAAGAAAAAAAAACAATACAAATCCTGCTGGCCCTTATCTCTACACATTTAATATACCATGCAGATATGTATGTATGTATGTATGTCTGTAGGTATATGTTTTTGTTTTTAGACACTTTATATATATTTACATTCAACATGAAAGATATTAACAAACTTTTTCACCCGTTTAAGTTTTGAATAAACTTTGCTGATCTCTCAAACGCAACCACTAAGCTAACATACCCTTTCAGAAGCTGTTTAAGAAAATCTCGGCGTAAAACCTTTAAATATCTTTAGGTTTACTTGCCAGCATATACATACGTACGTAAAGTATTTCTAGTAGTAGCTAGCAAATGCATATGCGTCTACATATTTACTAATGTGTGGTTAAAGTCTATGATTGCACCTGCACACGCATATATTTATATATACAAACATATATACATACATATATTTTTGTATATAAACTTTTCGCAAAAAGGACATCAGGTGCAGTTTAGTATTCTTAAATATAATGGTAAAAGTTCCTACTTGATATCTTAAAGCTTATATAATAATAATAATAATAATAATAATAATAATAATAACAACAACAATAATAATAATAATAACAATTCCCAACAGTAGTTCTTAACCTACGCTTGACAGAAAGTAAAAATAAAACCTAATATCAATTGCTGAAGGGTTTGTGTAAGAGTACATAAACATCTGCTTTGATGTATGTTATGTAAAATGGTAGTGTATTCATCTACTTATAACCTTAATATACATTTGCTTGGTACATACACTGATTTATTAGAATTATAAAAAAAAGAGGTTGTGACCGAATCTTTTATTCCCAGCATTTCGATTTTAGAAAAAAACTCGAAACAAACTAAATTTCAGTACAATATTTCAATAATATTTTGTGGGCGTGGCTAATTTCTATTTTTTACTTTCATGAAATACACGTGGAAATTTTTATTATATTTGTATTGCAGTTTATAAGTGATGAGCAAAACGACCAGAAATCAGTAGAGTTCTCAGTTTACATTGCAGTGTAGCCGTATCTTCTGACCATTCTGGCCCATTGTCCATGCCAACTTGCGTACAAGAACTTCGAATGTTTCCGCCAAATTTGTATCTTAATTTTTGAGACCAGAAGAATGTTTATTCAAAATTTGATGATTATCGAAAATACATACTTTTACTTTATGGGAGCTGTGAAGTTTCCTTTTGGGTATTGCAAACAAAATGACGAAATGAATATATTCCCATTGCTCGGAGGGAGAAAAAAAAGTTGTGAAAAGTAGAGAAATCGTCTGGTTGTGGGTAAATCTCTCTTCAAAGTTATAAGAATGTAAATATTTCTGGTTTTGTTGGATTCATTTGATTATATCGTATGTGTCGACTACTATATTGTACTTAAACATTTCTTTTGCCGGAGGTGACTGTCAACAAAATTTTAAAATTTAAATGAAAATGATTATATCGGATATCAATGCGTACTTTCATAATGAATAATTTTTTTTCCTTTAATTCACGACTCAGTTACATTATAATGCTAATTAGCCTGAGGATATCTCGTAAATGTTGGAAAAAATCTCATACCATTTAGCGTAAATATTTTGCATAAATTCTAAAAAATTCATTTATCGATTTTCGTAATAATAAGAATATAATACTCTGTTATGCTTGATTGACATTCTGAAAATTGACGTTGCTCACGTTAAACATTGAAAAGAAATCGCATTATTATTAGACAAACCAAATCAGATTAACTATCGCAAAATTACTCTTTCATTGTAGCAATATTATGGCTGCAGTCGGTATTTGATCATAGTTGCATGCCCATAAGAAGCTTTACAATGAACGTATATATCGAAAGCAAATATATACATTCATATATACGTACATGAACATACACATAACTTATTTTTATATATATGCATGTATATACGGCCTAACCGACCATTTTGTTTTGTATTGTCTACGCATGAGTATCGCTTCGTTCTCTTACTACTAACTTGCTTTTTTAGTAAACGTTTATTGGCCTTAGGAAATGCTTTTTTATATTACCGTAAATTGAAATAAATAAATAAATTAAACTTCAAAATTTTGTTTATATTCATTACAAATTAAAGATGCGAAATGATACATATTAAGCAGTCTACAAAATATTGAGCACTAATGTTAGTTAATTCTGCATATACCATATGAGTTTAGATTGAATGAATGCTACGAATACATGAATTTCGAAATATAGAAAGTTGAATATTCTTATATCCACCGCAGTAGTAGCGAAATTAGTTTATTGAGATCTGAGCGTCTCTCTGTTTGATGACACTATAATTACAATCTCAACACTTTATGTAGAAGAACAATATCAGTATCATATCTTTTCTTATTCTTCTTTTAAGTTAAACTCAGAAGTCAAGTAGATCCGTATCCCGTATCAAGTTCGAAATCTACGAAGTCAAGCTGCCTGGAAAGTTCCGCCGTATTTTACTACCTGCAAGTAATTCTACCTGTAAGAATTAGAAAATAAATAAGAAGCCAGTCGATAAAGTGCATTTAACAGAGTTGCTTGTAAAACGTTACGTGACACGTTGGGAAGTGAAGTTGTAAATGTTCGGTACTGACAAAGATAGTATAGCAAATTTCGTTTCGGGGATTTCAGTCTCTCCCTCTCTTGCTCTCTCTCTCTCTCTGGCTGGGCGGCTATATAAGCTCGATAATGGAATTTTGCAGTCCATGTTGGAGAGTAACCCATATCTAACCACTAGAGCAATTGCAAAACAAGTCCGCATCCACTATTCGATTACGGAGGAAAGAAAGTACGAGAAAAGTTTCCCGCCAAACTAATAGCTCGTAACGTATATAGGTATTGACAAAACGCCAGTGGCAAAACTGGTTATTGAAGTTGCACTACATTTTCGAAGGCCACTTGAAGCCGCCGACGACAAAACAAAGACATAAATTGACGCAAAACGCCGAATAACAACGCCTGACATCGCTAAGAAATTTAATTTATCGAATTCAACGCCTTAGCCTTATTTGAAAACTTGAAATATGGGTTCCACCAGCTCTTAGGGAAAGAAATGCGCCCAATAGTATTGGCATTTATAATTTGTTTCTCAAATGACCGAAAAAAGAGGAGAAGTTTTATATGAGCGTGAGGTCATACTACTGCCAGAAAGATGGAGAAAACTATTGGACCAAAATGGAGAATATATAATTCAATATAATATTTACACACTATAAGACAACTGTCTTTCAAAAAAGATGACCAGAAAAGACAAAGTAAGTTTCCAAAAAACTGTTATATTGAATGAAAATTTTGATATCGGAAAGTTATTCTCGAAATGGATGTCGCGTTTATTTGCAGCAGAATACATATATCCAAAGTTGATGACTGCGCGCGAAATAAAATTTGAATTTGTATTTCACCTACCATATCCTTTAGATCAGATCGGATCGGAATACTATTTCAAAAGGACGCTTGAGGAAAAGAAATTTGAATCAAGTGATGAAATCATTACGAAAACTAAAGTGTATTTTGGGGATCAGGACAAATCGTTCCTCAATAAGTAAGATAACTACATTCGTCTGTGATCGAATTTTCTATGCTCATCAGCTTTATATTGAAAAAAAAAAAAAATTCGCAAGAAACCCAAGTTTCTATATTCTACACTAATGGTCGGTTTATAAAATACATGCGCACAAATATTAATTTACTGTATTCAGAATCGACAGATGGGAGGTTGGATATACAGAGATAAATTTCGAATTTGATACTAATTACGATTATTATTATTATATTCGAGATTAAGGAGTTTAATCCTTAGATTGGGATGAACACACAAAGATGGATTCCGAATTTGGTACTGATTACAATTATTATTATTATGTTTTAGACTAATGTGTTTAATCCTTAGACTAGGATGTTGGTGTATGGTTTATTTCGGTTTCTCTGAGCACGCGTGGCCAACCGCAGAAATTTAATTTCTTATTTTTCATTTATTTTAACAATTATCTGCCTTTCATAAAAATAAGTACAAGTACAAGACTTCGTATAAAAAAAAACATTTCATTACAGAAGGTCAACATATTCTTCTGGTTTTCTAATGCATGGCTTATCGACATTGTATAAAAATGACGGTTAAGAAATATTGCATTTAAGCAGTTATTATATTATTTCAAATCATGATCTAATTCGTGGTAGATCTGAAAATGCTTAAAAATTCTCAAACTTGCGCACATCCTTAACATTTCCCGTAAGGGATTTTTTTTGGGGTTGAAGCAGAATATATATTATTATAATCATAAAATTAATGATCTTTTTTTAAGCGGAAAAAAAACCAATCTACAAATGAAACCACAAAGTAAATTTTATGTTTATAAATGAAATATATCCTGGAGCGCTAATATAATTTGTTATGATTCTCGGTGTATCTACTCATCCCACCTTGTTTTTATCACAAGGTTAAACTGATTGTTTATTAAAGTTGTTTTACTAACACAAAAAACATTATGTTGAAGTTATCGTTGTTGTTGTCGTCATTGTTGTTTCTGTTGTGGTATTAAACAAGCACCCACGTTCACACACATAAACGCATGCACACAAACATATATAAGAAAAGCATAAAGCCTTTTAAAATATAATATGTTTTTCAATTTGCTGCTTTTTTTATTTTGCTTAAATTAAAAGTTGTGTTATTTTTTGTTTACCAAAGAAGAAGAAAAAAAAAAATGGAAAAAATCTAGAACATGCAGTAACTTTTATTCATTGTTTTCCCTCTTCTTTCGTTCGATCGTGTGCATCTACAAATATTTTGAAGAAAATTCATTGTTTTTGTTGGAAATATGTACGCTCTTTTAAAGAAGTAAACACTTTTGAAAACTTCACAAAAAAAAGGGAAAAATAATAGGATAAAAGGGAAACAAAAAGAAAACATAATATAAAAACTCTTGAAAGTAGGAAAAAAAAGCCCTCAAAACAATATTAATAGATTGGCAGTAGAAATTTCAACTTTCACAGTCACCTGCAATGGAAATAGTCTGCTTCGCATAACAAATTGTATAAAAAGGGTTTGTAATTTGGTCTGATCAATACTGAGAATAATTTCTTGCTAATTAAGAATGAAGTGCTATCTTTATAATTTTTTGCAACATATTTGCAACAAGGTTGCAATAGATACGTTCAAAGGAAAACTTTTGCGATACGATCTCATCAAAACTATTTGTCGATCTCGTTTTAAGTCAAAAGACAAATATATTGTACTCCTCTAAGCAATTCCTCACAATTTGTAAAGGACCCTAAAAAAACCATAAAGATTACGTGAGAAGCACACAAAACCGTTCTCATCATAAGGTTTTTGGATGCTAATCTTATACGGTCTTTTTTTCTTTTTGTTGAAATGCTAAACAGAAATGTTCCAATTATCGGCACTACAGGTCCGATACTATCATATCGACCGGCAGTAGCAGCAGTTCGTAATATCTTCTATGCACGTTATATGTCACTAATATGTCACTATTTTCTTTACAGCCAGGTTGACGATTTGTACTTGATTAATTTTGAATTTCACCAGAACTTCGCTTGCATGCACTAGATTTAGCTGCTCATTACGGAGGAGTTTCTTGAGTAGTGATATTTCATTTTGAAAGAGGTATACTTTGAACGTTGATTTCGCTAAGGTGTATTGCTTATAAAGATAGGAATTTGGCAAGAGATTTGCCACACAATTCGATATTTATCTCAATCAAAGATGCATTAAAGTTTTTGGTTTAATCTCTCATTAACTAACAACTAATTATAAGACCTAACACTACTTTTTCTACATCTGCTAACTTTGATCCTAATTTGCAGAAAAAGACTTATTATAAACTATTACGACAATGATTTTTTCAATCAATAGGATCTGATAAAAAATTTCTGAGAATGATTTTGCTAATAATAATTAAACAAAGCCCACAAAAAAAAAAGGAAAACAATTCAGTGTTTTTTCGTTAATATTGGTGTTGTATGATTTTAGTTAGAATTCACTGTATGCGTCTGTATGTGCATAATTAGCTATTATGTTGTAAACATAGCAAACATGCTTCAAAGAAAGTGAAGTTTTAATATCCAGTCAACAGTATAAGAGTATACTAACTATGTCATTACGTTTGTAATAAATACATACAGCTACACATTGAACGTTCGTTCTGGTTGAAACTATTCGCATCAACTTCTCCATCTGTCCGATCATATATCTATTTCTCCGTTAATATTATTCCGCAAAAATTTAAAGTTATAATACAAGGATGAGCATTCTTGACTGATTTTTAATTAAAAAAAAAAAGATGATCTATCTCCACACTCACTAGCAGCGTAAGATAAGTGTATATAAACAGCATTAAGAAGTAAAGGAAAATTTGACTTCAATTTGTTTTAAATTTTACGAATTATATCAGATATCGATTTGAAATCTCCTATAAATACTTATTAAAACCACACGTGTAGCTACTCCTTCTTTAAAAGTTAACCAAAAACGATTTTTGTGTATCTTACTTAAATGATGAACGTCCAAGAAGCGCCCTAAAGTAAAGACAGATTTTTTTTTTAATTTTTTTTTTTTTTGTACCGAAACAACAATAGGAAAAAAAACTAACTTCAAAGTTTGAAGAACGAATCCATGTTCAGATATTCCCCTAAGGTATGTTGAAGTTAAGTAGCGACCAAAATGAAAGAAAATTGTTTAAAAAGAAGAAATCAAAACCCAATTGTACCTTTGACAACAACAAACAACAAAAATAAATTCACTAATTTTCTTACAGACTTAACCTCGGGCCTGTGATAAAGAAATTACTTTATGGTCTGTATAATATTACAAATATGCATAGCAAGAATCGAACAATGAAATAAGAAAAAGTGCAAAAGAAGTTTAATATCGTTTAAAATTAAATTTCAATAAAACCTTAATATTAATAAAATTATTATAATATCGTGCCATAAATAGAAGGAAAATTCGTACAGAAATAAATAAAGAGGTTCAATATATTTGTCGTTTCTAAGATACAGAAAAACATATCAGAGACACCACGAGGAATTTATACACATCTTATTTCCCGCGGAAAACTGAAAATTACATGAAAAGATCAAGTTGCAGGTTATGTTCACTTCCGAGTTATCTTAAAAGTACACCACAAACCGATTATTTCCTAAGTACAGAGTACAAAAGACATATTTTGGCCATCAATATCTCTGCCGCACGCATCCCCTACCTTAGCTTTAGTCAACTTTAGTCAAGATGATCAATTTCTTCTCTATCAAAGCTTTTGTACGAACCGTTAATTGGTACCGATGCATATAAAAATTGTTGACAAAAACATTTAAATAACATGGACATGTTATTTAAACAAAATTTGAAAAATTGAAACTTCAAACGTGAGTAGAATAAATGTGTCGTTGTAAATAGAAATTAATCTAACGCTCGACATGTATTTCCAAGAATTTATTTCATGGGTCGAAATAATTAGAATTATAATAATAATACATTTTATTTGAGCGTTAATTAAGGCAAAAATTGATGTTATTATGCTATTAGACTAATGAAATTAATTCTTAGACTAGAGAGATGAGAGCACTAGCAGCATAGGCTATCGGCTCGTTGATGTTTTTTCATTTATTGGCTATGAGAAAGCTATACTGCAATGAGATTTGAACTCGCATGTACTGACTTGCCAGCGGTGCTTCTGAATATTTCAGTCACAGTTGCGGCTGCCCAAAATTGTAGATTCGAAAGTTTGTTTAGAATACATAATTTATTATCCAATTTTTTACATTATAATCCCTGTGCCGCTCAAGGAGTTAAAAGGAAAGTTCAGCAAAAATCTTCCATAAGAACGTTGTCGAATTTAGCCGTCTATGAAGCGTTGTGGTTATTTCAAAATTTTGTATAATTTCTACAGCAATACAGTATTAGTAAAGGGTACGCTTGTAGACGTCACCCAAGTTATCGATTGTAGGCGGCATTATCGGAGCTGCACTTACAGTAATTAACAAATTTTTCAGTGGCCTTATCAAACTGATTGTTAGCACACTGTATTTATGCAGAATCAAATAAATGTAAAAAACCAAAAAAAAAAAATTCAATTTTTTAGAACTTTGTGCGAATGGTTTCGACTTAAGCGGCAAATATCGGAAGTAAATCTTTTTTTATTATCTTATTAAATTCTATAAATACTTTAAAATATGTGAAGAACATATCATTACTAGCAAACAATTTTTTCCATAAACTTTTCCGTAAACTCTCCGAAAAAACTTCTTGTGTCAAATGAATTCCTATTAGGAAATTGCAGCCTAATCCCTTTTCTGTTGTTTTGTAACTTCTCTAATGCACTAATAGATGTCTTTGGAATGTATTTATGATAATTTCAAACCTTTTTTCCAAACAAAAGTATGCTAGTACGGCTACATCAATACCAGCGCTAAGTAGATACGAGGTTGAGAGCGACTCGACGGAAGAGAACGGGAAGGAATATTTGAACCTCAAAGGTCAATAATGTACCAGGTCGTCTGTGCCTTTTGAAGGTTAGGGCTAACTAAAAATCATATGGATTTAACACTAGTCGCGCCATCTATGTGTCAGCCTACAAATTTCTCAGCCCACCTATTAGTTCTGTGATTGCAAACAACAGAAACTGCAAATACTCATCAATTTCACAAAAACTAATATTTCTGAGAAATAGTGCGTCATTCTCTAAATATAAGCATGTAGATTAAACAATTTTTATTTTTGTTCAAATTTTCGCCAGTTTTGCTGTTTGCCGCAGAGTATCTTGAGTTGAAGATACCTCAAAAGAAAGGTTTCCGGTGCTGATATTTTTTAATCCCCCTAATATCCCACTAATTTTCAAATGGAGGATATTTTGACTACGTCTACATGCTCGGTGCAATGTTATAGGCTTTTTTTTTACTGTGGAAAAATTAAAATAAGTGTTATTGTTATACTTTCTCCAGTACTATTTGTACGTTTACCGGTCTGTTTGCTTTCAAACTTTTTCCTCGTTCAATGTGAGTTTTGTTTGTGGAATGGTATGAGTGTTCTGTACGGTATAGCATATTTTCCATTTTTCTTCTCAATATATTAAATCAATTGCATGAGTAAATAATCTCGCTTTATATTTTTCTTGATGCTATAAAATTTTACTACGTAAGATGCTTTCAGATTGATTTTATCAATTCTTTGCCGTAATTTTCTCTTTCACACTTTTAAACTAAAAAGAACTATCTATTTTAATTTTAATTTTAATTTTAATTTTAATTTTAATTTTAATTTTAATTTTAATTTTAATTTTAATTTTAATTTTAATTTTAATTTTAATTTTAATNTTAATTTTAATTTTAATTTTAATTTTAATTTTAATTTTAATTTTAATTTTAATTTTAATTTTAATTTTAATTTTAATTTTAATTTTAATTTTAATATCACAGCTAAATTAAATTTGAAATTTATTTCGATAAAAAAGGAAACGCAATATATTCAAATTATCCGCACGAGCTGACTACACCTACATAGTAAATGCTTTTTTATTTCTCATGTTTGTCATTCTCCTCGGTCGTGCGGGCGAAAATTGTTCTTAAAATAAGCGAAAAACGTCAAAGTTAACATTCAAAACCCTTCCCCGTTAATGTAAGCTATACACTTATGTCTAGTTATTCACGAAAAAGGGAAAAGTGAAAAATGCAATCAACTGAGATAAACTAACAAAAAAAGAAAAAAAAAAGGAAAAGATTTATGCAGTGCGTATCTAAAATTCGCTTTAAGAGAAGTATAGATTACTCGTTTTTTGTTGTTTTTGTTCTGGTTTGTTCAGCAACTGTATTATTGTTTTGTTATTACAGTTGCTGCTGCATGTTAAGTTAGTTATTTCCATCGCTGTTAATTTTTCAGTTTTTACTTTTAATGTTGATTTTGTTTCTTTTCAATAAAATAAACATGAAATGTTTATTATATTTTATCTTAATTAATAAAACAAAATATTTTCACAAATGTACAGGGTGGGTGAAAACCGTAAATGGTGTAATTTAAAACTACAAAATATTACATTAAATAGTGTGAATGTAAAAGTTTAAGGTTACGTTTGTATATGACAGGAAGGTTTTTCAAATATGACATCTTTCATACTCACCGCATTTATCTTATCTTATTTAAACTGATATATTTTAAAATTTATTGCATTTATTCATTTTGTGGTTCGGATTTGGAAACTTTGCTTCAGTAACATATGTAAAAGAAAACTGTCATCTAGGGGACCATATTTTTAGTGAAATATTTTCCATATTACAATATGGATCGCTTGACAGCCGTTGATTGTATTGATATAGCAAAAACTTACTACAAAAATTCTGATATTATAGTTGGTATGTTTGATGGGCAGATATGGTCGATATAATCGTTCATCTAAGTGACTTATTAGTAAAACGGTGAAGAAGTTTGCAGAAACTGGATCTGTAACAGACTTGTTAAAACCCAGACAGCATCGAAACGTACACTTGACAGAAAATACTTCTGCAAATAATTCTATCCGTTAGTTATTAGGACAAACATATTTAAATAATTTAGACGGCAATTTTGTAATAAGCGAGCGTAACAAAAATTAAGCGACTCTCAATTACTTCTTATGCAATATTTAGAACTATTGCAAAATTATTATGCCTTAGACTTTACAACAACAATTTATATAGAATATATTGATCCTTGAAATTTGTAATTTTTGTATTCATAAACAAGAAATTTGTCTAAACACTGGGCTATTGATATTTAGTAACGTTTATTTTATAATTTATTAGTGAGCAATTAAAGCGCCAAAAGGGAAACGAACAAAAAAAAAAGAATAAAATCTCACGAAAAAAATTTTCTGGATGGTGATATTAGAAAACGTTGCCATCTTTGTAATGAAAAACGAGGACTACGTTTTAGTGACATTGCTTGCATAATAATGTCATCATTCATGTATGTATTTCCTTTACTGCCATACCCTTTTACCTAAAAGGAAATTTAATAAAAGATATGCAGCAAGAAGCAAAAGAAAAAAAAACAACAAAAAAACAGAAAATAAAAGGAGAATTAGTGAAGATTAAGATGCAAAAGCTGTTTGTAACAAAATTTCGAAAAGTGCAACGTGGCAGAAAAAAAAATAAAACCAAACTACCCACACAAACACTATCACACACCCTGAATGCATACGTACATATATACACACACACACAGTAATAAAGCGCACTCGTACACATGCACTGTATAAGGAACGTCAGTTAACTCTTAAAACATTGTCTGTGAAACATTTTTGGCTTGTTATTCTCTGTTTTTTTTTTATTTTCTTGCGGCTGCTGCTTTAGAAAATCTTATAAATTTTTATAATTTCTGCTTTTTTATTTTTTGTTTTTTTTCTTTTTTTAAATAAAATATGCAGCCAAGTCACGTATTTTGGCGGATACCAAACCCAGAGAACCGAAGCATACATAAATGTATGCAAATTCATACATACATATATAGACGCATATACATATACATGCAAGCACATAGAACCATCATGGGTTGCACTCCAACAGTTTGTCTTGTTTTTGTTCTACACAATGTGTTAGTATGTCAACACTAACACATAGATGCGCACATACACATAAACAGGCATTCATTTTATGTCACGATGAAAGGCATTACATTGTTGCATTGTTGCCTTAGTATGCGAAGTATGGTTTTCTATACATATAAACTAAAAACAATAAAGGAATTTACAGAAAGAGAGTATACCACGTACTTTACACATGATTTGCTTACAAAATTCCAAAATTCTTAGCCTATCATGAATTTATTAAGATTTTCAATAATTTTTTTATCTTTTTTTTTAAATTGCTTTAAATTTTTTGCTTTTGTTATTACTAATGGGTTAATTAATTTGATTTATTTAATTAAAATTTTTGCTTGCTATTATATTAAACGATATCAAAAAATATTCATTCCAAAAATACTTCAAGGAAGATTCAATTAATTTTGAAACCGAATATGTTTTCTATACTAATTCAACGTTTGCTATATAAATACGTGGTAACTAATTGTAATCATATGTTCAGCTCTGCATTTGTGAATTTGTTTTCTCCATTTTAGTAAAATTATTAAACATTTGCTTGGATGACGTTGATGTTCAAAAGGCAGACTCGAATTGAAAATGTATATTTAAAGCCCAGGGCTTGGTATTAATTTTTTATTTTTGTCTTTCGCATCGATTTAGTGCCAAGTGCTTAGATCAGATAAATCGATCTGCCTATAATCACCAGTGATCCGGTGTTCTTGTAGTAAATCCTTCCATTATAACATTGACTGTAAAGAATTCTCCAGAAAACTTTTCATTTATTACTGCGTACGCTAAAATGATCATTATTCTTAATAAGGATAGTGTTTTACCGAATGCAAAGACTATGATCGTTCCTGCTATCATGACGTATATAGTCTTATCGAAGAAAAAGTGCGTTAATAAATTTCATTTTGAATGAGCTTGAATAAGGATTTTTGGAAACAGTTTCTTAAAAAGTTTCATTCTTAAAAGCAAACTTTTCAGTACAGCAATCAACTGAGAAAATTATTCAAAATATTTCCAGCTAAATTTTCAGTCCTCTTTCTGGCTTATACCTGACTAATGTCATCCAACCACTTTCTTCAAAACTATTGATACGCTTTTCTGCACTTATAATGCTTTCCGGACGCAAAGACACCTACGTGCATAGATTGCGAATAGCTGGTCGAGTTAAAAAGGAAAAAGAAAAAAAAACACATATTAGAACCAGAATATTTTCTCATTTTCGACCCACGTGCTTAGAACTGAAATGCGAATATTATCACATTCTCCATAGATAGATTTATAAAATTTTTGATTTCAGAATTTTAAATGACCTTATGTAAAGTAGCTTTTAGTATAGAGATATTATTTCTAAATTCAAGACAGAAAACAATTACATTGTAAGAGAAGTAAGTGACCGGGAAATGCGTGTCATTTTATACTTCAAAACCTATAATGTTTCCTGATTTAGTGTACTAATTTGAAGGGCTGCAGATGTATCGTGGACTATCTACGAGCTTATCATCATCATATAACTGACTTATTTTTGCCAGTGAATAGAATACTTGAGCTGCAATCGAGAACCCTGTGTAAGAGATAAGTTGAAATCGTCATTCCACAGTAAAGCGATTGACATTCTGTTCTACATTCTGGGGATTAGATTCGACTTGGAACGCGTTCCTCCGGTTTAAAAGAGCGTTTTATATATTTCACGATTGTATCTTAGCAGATAAGTGTCCACTCTGGGACCCTCGTACAGACCTCCGATCCGAAAACTATATAGCACAACAGATATCACATCCCCGTAAAAGTGTCCACTGGATAATCTATCCTGGATTGCAGTTCCAAACTTTCCGATATTGAGGTGAAATTAATCGTTCCATATCTTTTCTTAATCTAATGTTAGGGAAAAAATAAATTTTCTTCCCAGTAATTCCTTAAAACTGACGAGCAACTGACGAAATGGACAAAAGCAATGAGCTTTACTCTGATTTATTAAAATCAATCAGTTTTGCATAATACATTTATCACATCCGTTAATAAAACGCTTTAAATATTTAACTCTGTCAATCTATTGAACGAAAGAAGTACTGCTTTGACGTTGGCAGAATTTAAAATAATTTCTGAAATTGTTTTTTAAATTGTACCAAAAATCTATTTAAGAATTGCCTCAGTTTGTTTTATAAAGAGTGTCGTTAAAAAAACCACTTAGCTTAATTAGTGATAGTGTTTTTTTTGTTTTAAAAATAACTTGCTAACAGAAATATGTCAAGAACAACGAAATGAACGCGTGTAACCTACAAACACAATTTCGTATACAAAAGTCCCTAAATAAAAAGTACATCGAAATCAATATATATATATTTATATATATAGATATGTACATGTTATATGTTGCTGTAAATTATTTATATCTTTAAAAAAAGTTGAGAAATTGCAGGCAAACATCACATCGAAACGAAACATTCCCGCTGAATAAAAATGAAACCCAACGAGAGCATCAAGAAAACAAAAACTTACTGTATTCAGTATATGCCGAATATTTAACACCCACCACCCCTACCTTATACACCATATCTAGTTGTAAGGTTGAAAAAAAAAATCGTTCACTCGATCCATCAATCTTTCTTATTTATGAATGATTTTTGATAATCGTGGAGTTAAATCTTTTAATCGAAGTTGATATGAAATTTTGTTAAGAAAAAATAGAATATAAGACTTCACTTTAATTCAGATTTAGACTGCAAACTGTACACTTTTGAAGTAATAACTATAAGTTTAATGACTAATATACAAAAAAACTCTTCCGATTCTTAAAGCTTATCTGGAAAAATTGATATTAGAATGGTATGTGAAATTAACTTTATTTTTCAAGATAGACCTTTGAGGCTTTAAGAGGGGACAGTCAGAGGAAATACGAACTCAGGCATACGAAGAATCAAGTATAATTCAATTTCAGTATTTACCTTGAATAGGAGTATAAATACCCTATGGGTTCGTCAAATGCATTCTCCGCATTTCAAACATTTAGCAAAAATCTAATATGCACTCTGCTGGAAAAATGAAAAAAATCACAATAACTAAATAACAGAAAAGGGTGAGAAAGAAAAGGGAAAGAGAGAGAGATGTAAATGTATATATGGAAATAAAAACGAAACCACTTCATAGTACGAAAAAAGAATGAGCTGAACTGTCACGATGTTAAACGTAATAAGGAAAACAATAAAACAAAAATAAAAAACATATCTGTAACAAGAGTCGAAAGAATAAGTGGTAAAAAGAAAAGTAGGAGCCATCTGCAGGCGCCCGAAAATTTACAACAAATTACATTTTTGATTTGTAGACACTTAAGTTAAATGCTTACAAACCTATACACACAGGTTGACACAAACGTACTCCTATACGCCAGGATATAAAACTTTTCGTAAGAAACCAAATGCAGACTATAAAGCAC
Organism: Glossina brevipalpis; assembly: GCA_000671755.1. Classification (NCBI taxonomy): domain Eukaryota; kingdom Metazoa; phylum Arthropoda; class Insecta; order Diptera; family Glossinidae; genus Glossina; species Glossina brevipalpis. The sequence continues at coordinate 613,130 of KK351041.1, forward strand.
AACAAAATTAAAGAAAAGTAAAGATGTTACGGCGAATTTTGTATACTCAACTTTTCGATATTATTCTAAACTGGTTCTGGCATAATATTGCGATTTGGATGCATACAGGTATACAAATATTGAAGTCAATGGAAACCATTTTTAAGCCAAAACGTTTTTTTTTTTTCGTTATCAAAATTGCCTTAATATTCTAAGCACTATCTTAAACAGTTAGCGTATTTAACTTATCGTAAATTTCAGAAGATGTACAAAATCGTAACAATCTTTAGAAAGAAACAAATATTACAGAATGACAGAGGCAAGACGGCGCATAATATCAGGCTGGTCAAGACCATGTAAATTTGTTATGGCTTCCGAAACATATTTAAGGTATCTGCGACAAAAAGGACGAATAAATATATTTATAAGTAAAATAAATATATAGTAAAAGAGAAATCTCAGAGAAAAGGTAAAACTAGTCAAAATAATTCGTAATAAAATAAATAAGGAAGCTACAGCAGCGTTTAGACGAATATTGAGTACTTGCTACTTTTAATGATTTGAAGCAATTACTCTAAATTACGTTAGTAAACTTTTAAAATTATTTAAATCCACCGATATTTCCAAATTGCTTTTAAAATCGTTTAAAACGTTTAAGCAACGTAAACTTTCTTGTAAGTCAAGAGTGTGTATTTTCAGACTTGAAATGTGTCTGTCAAGCATAAATTATAAGATTATATTTTCAAATATCCATTGTGATTTCGGCGATTTAAGAAACTCAAGAGCAAATGATTAATACACGAATGGGAAAAGTTTTTAAATTATTTAGTATTTATGGTTAAATATTTCGAGGCACTGCAAAGGAATGAGAAGCATTGCATAGCTTCTATGTTCTGTAGTTTTTATTTGAGATATATAGAAACAATCGCATAAATATAAACTTAGATTCAATAATTCCCAGGACTGAGAAATAGACGTCTTCTCTAACATATATTCAAGATTATTTGTTAAAAATGTGTCAACGGTCAAAGTACTCTTATCAAAACTTCATATCATATCGATCCTAACGATAGTTTTGTTATTTTCAACAGAATACTACTCCAAAAATCCAGCGTTGACTTAAATAAAGTAACAAAAACTCTTCTCCGTCGAGAAAGACAAATTTTGGCGGTTCGTTGATGTTACACGAGGCCGTAGAGACACTAATGTTATTGGACGGGGTAGATGCCAAAAACACATGTTTGCACAAGAAAATACTAAAATGCAAATGTTAATTTACACGAGATATCAAAATGCAGTATATTCACTATTTTCCTTGAAAATCGGGACATGAAATGGCTGTTCACCACCGATTACCGCATGTTTTCACACTCAAAGATATACACCATGTCACGAGTCAACGGCTACAATGCAAAATTGCATGAACTGAAGATCCCAATGCTATGATACTTGTCGTACTGCTCAGTTCCAGCCTCCAGTAACTATTATCTGCTGGCAAATTTAAAAAAAAAATTTCCAACAAAAAGGATTTGGATCAAATTATCAAATCATTGCAAAAATTGCAGCTCATTTTGCAGATCATGACAAATCATTCTATAAAATTGGAATCGAAATGTAAAAAAAAATCGCACCGCTCTTAAAGAAGAGTATATCCACAAATAAATGTAGATTTTGCAAAAAAAAAAAAGGAATTTTTTTGCTTCGTCCTGGAAATTATTGACCCACGTATAATATGACTGCAACGTTAAAACTGCTTGTTAGTAACCATTTGCATACATTCGGACAAATGAAAATTCATTTTACGCCTATTACAGATACATATAGGTGTATATATTTTTTGCCCATATATATATATATATGTGTATGGATGTGTATGTATATTAAGCACTACAACTAAGCTTGGAAAACATTTTCTTCCATTCCCTTTTCATTTTTTACTCTTTTTGTTTTGTTTTTAAATTCAACAGGAAATAATAAAATCGTGCCATTATCGTGTTGGTTCCAATTTTTTCAAATATATCTTTACGTTTTCTATAAATACGTACATGTTTTCTTCTTATTCAGTTGCAATATTAAAATATCATCGGCATAACTTGCATATATAAAAACTTAAGTAAACAATATTTTATTCTTCTTGTTAGTGTCTTAATCTATAGGGTGCAATTTTTACCTTCAATAAAATAAATAAAATAAATTCAATAAATTCTCTCCATGTTTTAATAAAATTCAAATGAAATTAACAAATAATTTTGACAATATTCAATAATCGAAACATTATCTATCATTATCTAGAAACTTCGTTGCTTTGACGCAATGCTCTCTTTCGTATATCTTCAACATTTGTGAAGCGTAGTATTCAGAAGTGGCTAGATCGCGAGAATAATCGGCAATCGCCAAAAGTTCTCAACCCAAGCTGAGCTGCTTTGTTAAGAAGCCTTGCTTTTTTGTCATGATATAAAATAATTAGTTTCGCTTGATATAGCCCAGATGTGACAGTTTCACCCGATTTTACAAGTTCACAGTAGTTGATTACTATCCGAACTTTCATATTCTTTACAGTTTGCTATATATATTGAAAGATGACAGCTTGGAACCAAAACTTGAAACTTCTGTCGTACATCAAAGAGCGGGGCAAATGAACACTTCAGATAAGTTTTATAAAAGCAATACAGACAATTTATTGACACACCAGTTATATTATGTTCTAAATGCATATTGTACACATTCATAAAGTTTTTAAGATTTCTTCTTCTCTTTTCGAACCTCCTTTGCGAAACCAATGTTTTGAGATTCATTAGGGTAAGTTTTATAAGTTGTATGGAATAACTAAGTCACGACTTGTTTGCTTTAAGATTCAAACAAAATGATTAAAGAAAACGTTGTCTCATTAAATTTTTATCCGCAATTTACTTAATATTCTGATTTTATATTATACGGCAGAATACGCTGCGTATGGGTAATTAATTGAAGTCTTTTTTTTCTTTTTATTTTGTATATTTTGTATTTAGTGGATACTATGCATATGAATGTGCATACATCATGAGATATATAAAAGAAAAACATTTTTTAGATTTTTTCACATTTTTTAATATTAAAATAAATGCGTAGCAGTTGTTGCACAACACTCTCGCCTTCGTTGTCGTACCGCTACAGATCGTGACAAGAAATCCGCTATTTTCGTAAAAATATAACACAAAACATAGTAAACATCAAATCATTTTTTTCGAAAACTTGATTTAAGAAAAATAAGGCGAGATTAGGAAATTTTTTCTTTCTATTTTGAAAAAATATTCAAAAATTGAACGAATCATACACCGGCTCAAGAAGCATGGTAACAAGTATTTAAAATTTAGGTTTTAAGGAATTTTTGTGTTACCTCTAATCTACGGCGTTCGCTTCAACGTTCGCTAAGATTGCTGCTTATACATTTTACGCGTTTCCGGTTAAGTATAATAACCGCTCTGTTGGAAGAAAAGAGTTTTCGCATGTTTTAAATATTATCTAGAAAATTTTCTTTTCCGTTTTGTTGTCTACTTTAGATGCGTGTAAAAGATATGCTGATTGGATGCTCGCGTAACAGCGTTTGGATGACAATTTTTCGCATCCAATTTTCGTCAGTAATGAGGCTTATTTTTCGCTTCGGGAATATGTCAACAACCAAAATTGTCAAATTTGGAGCAGAAAAATGCACAAGCGGTCTGGAGAAGTTACAGGTCCGCGCTTTATTTAAAATGACGAGTATATAATACAAACCGCCAATTCCGATCGCTACAGCCACATGATTAACAAGTTTTTTTTGGCGTGAAATTGGAAACATCGATATTGAAGATATGTGGTTTCAATAAGATGGTGCCATAAGTCATACAATATGCTCTGTCTTGCTATTGTCGCGCGAGAAATTTCCCGAACGTGTAATTTCAAGTTTTTGTGATGTGAATTCGCAACCAAGATCATGCGCTTTATCACCGCTAGAATTTTCAAAGCAAAAGATCCAATTTATACGAACAATTCTAGAATTTTGAATGATGGTGTACTCCACAAATAATGACAAGGTCCAAGTAATAAATTAAAAGAAAGTTTAATCCAAATCTCAGTCACAAGTATGTTTTGTTTACATTTACTTTCGAAAACACAAAATGGATAAGCCTGTAATTATGGGTAAACAAGGTTAGATTTGTCAAAACTAGGTGACTCTAAAGCCATCTGAAAGGAAAAGTTTTTCTTTTTACTATTGTATTTAGTATTATTATATTTATTATTTAATAAATTCGTGCAAGGAGTACTCTAAAAGAGTCTAAGCTTTTAATACGTCCAAGTTCATACCGTGGACTTTATTCATGGTCATAACACGCAGATTTAAGCCGCTATATCCTTTATATGACATAATATGTTTTAGAAAGGTTAGCAATTTAACGTATATAATACGTATACGTATGTAATTAGGTACCTTATAGAATATTTACATAACTTGATATCCATTGTTGCCATTGCTTTTTTCTCTTTCAGAAAGGTTTTCTATTTGACTTCAAATATTAACTAACAAAGGCCAATTGGTGTTTGACTTATTGACCTTAATCTTTTGCTTACTTCCAATTCATTTACGACTTTTCCTTACATGTTTTGTAAGCTTTTGTGCTTCTATTGTTATAATCTAGGAAGAATCAGAAATGTATTGTTGTAGGTAGGTAACGCAAATTTATATGTTTATATAAATATATATATAAGTATAGTGTGTCGGTCAATAATTCTCAGGACTAAGTAATAAACGACATTTTGCCGTATTCGACTTTTCTTATGAAGAATTTTTAAGTGATGGGATTTCAATACTTCTCTCTTATGCCGATGCTGCCTTCCTGTACAATTTTTTTGAGATTTGCCAGCAGATAATATGTACTAGGGGCTTCAACCAATTGATGAATGGCGTTGAATTTCGAACATCATGTCCTTATTTCCGTGTGCAAATTTTTATATATTATAAAACAGTGAATGAAGTGTATTTCCATATCGTTACAATGTCAGGTATATCATTCAACTATACTTTCCTTATTGCGAATAATTTTTAAGTTTTTTTTAACGTTTTCTGATATAATCACCTCGTTGAAGTGGTCATGATGTTCAGTGTCATCAGCGTCCGTGGGGCCTCATTAAAGTCAGCCGATCACCAAAAATTTTGGTCTCGACGAAGAAGACTTTCAGCCAATCCTCACTTGTAAGAGTATTTTTGTCCATCAGAAAGCATTATTTAAACAACACAAAACAAAGGCGATATTTTCCATTTTCTTGTAAATAACGACGCTAAAACTATTAAAACTAGTAAAAAAAATGGTCGAAAAGACGTTTAATAATTAAGATGGTTATACTTATCACCGAAGCATGAGAATAGGGAGCTTCAAAGATCTTATAAAGTATAAATATTTTTCTATTGTCTGTCTGTCCGTCTGTATAACGCTTGCGTTCAGCATTCTCCCGATTGCAAAAATTAAGATATCAGTTCGAAATTTGCTAAAAGAATTGAAAGGTCTTATACGCGGATTGATATTAAAAATGGGCCAGATCGTCTAAAAGACACGCCTGCAATGCAACATATATGACGCTTCTGTTTTCTGGATTTTTTGCTCGTTACTCACAAAACTACAACAAATACACAACAAAAGTTTTCACGTGTATTCTATAAAAGTGGAAAAAATCAAGCACGCCCACCTTATATTATAAGGTATCGAAATTTAATTTTTTTTTAAGATTTTTTTCTTTAAGTTAAGATTGTGATATAAGAGATTCGGTCACAGCCGAATATATACATACAGTATTATCATTAATTTAAAGCTTTTTTAAAGCAAAAAAAGAGTTGAAGGCAAACATAATCGTAACTTTCAGAGGAACTGAAACTTTATGATTTTTGATATAAAAAATTCAATTATATTAGTTTAGGAAAACAGCGAATTTTCATTTTCGCAATAGCCAAAGAACGATTGAAACATAAAAACAACGTTATTCTGTCCTTTATGATCTGTTATCTCTATGGCCTGTAAGTGTAAGAATTAATTTAAAATAACAAAGCTAACGTAGGTATTCTTTAGCGATGATAACAGATAAGGCTTTAAAATAATTTGAGTTAAAAAACAAAGCAAAACTTTAAAAATACATTTTTAATTGATAGCTGTAGATTAAATTAGAAAACAGAAGTGATCTTAAAATACGTAAACGTAACCAACGTCCATAAGTAGGTATTAAGGTAAAACTAAACGAAAATATTTCGAATGACTGTTCGAAATATAAATCAATTATTTTTACCATTTTTAAGGATTGTTTATCAAAGATTCGCCTTGAACAACGTATAATTTATTTAATCGAAATACGCTAGATTTGTCATTTCAATTATAACACCCAGAGACTCTTATATAAATAAACCGCCGAACCCGGATAGAAATGCGAGATTCTACCAACTGGTTGTTGTCGAACTTGTCTCGCTAAGCAGAGACGTGAAAATTCAAATTTTGCTCAATACTTTTTAATTTTTGGCCTAAGAAAAGACCAATATATACAATATTTAAAAAATTTAAAAAACTGGTCTTATTGTCCCCAAAATATGTTATACTAAAGGCTTAATAATACGCTTTGCTCAAGCTAAATAAAAATTGTTCTAATTTAAATACTAATTATTGACATTTAGCAACAGATTTCTTTTCACGATTCTATAATTTTTGTTTTTTTTTGTTTTTAAGAAAAACAGGCTAATCAACGGATTCTCCTTTCGAAAAGCCTGCAAAAAATTAAGGAACGTATATAATATCTAATGTACTCCCCTATCCAACTTAATAACTAAATATTAAATAGAAAAATAAAATAAAAATATAAAAGGAAGCGGATAGTCAGAGTGCATGTTTGCATGTTCGTGTATGCGTTTGTACACACCTGATATAAATGTGTATATCTAGTACAAGAGAGCCCTGAAGGTAAAGTGGAGTTCTACAAATACACTTTTCCTACACAGTGCACACAATTTATTCTTGTGCGCACTACAAACTATGTGAAACTATATGTTTATGATTGTGTCAACATTGAACCCTTAATAATGTTCTCATATAACCTGCATATGTAAGCATCCAAAATATACACACACACGCAAAACTTTCTACGTTAAACGTAACGTAGCTTTAACGTGTTACGAAAACTAAATTGTATACTCTTGGTGTTTTTTTCTCTCTTTTTTATGTGCACATTAGATAGGCTAAAAAGTATTGGTTCTCAAGACATGCATTTTTCATGTTTTCTTTTCACACATATATCCTAAACTCATGAGCACGTTAACATTTGCTCACTAACCAAACGTTATCTAATGTAAGACGAACACATGTACCAAAGTACATATATACTAGAATAAATATATACATAGGGGTATATATGAATACATATGCATGTACGTATGTATGAATATGTGTATAGTTATAGAAATAATACCAAGATCCCAATATTCATACTTTTGTTGCAAAGTTCTTTCTATGTGACACATCACCAACATACTACGCCGATGATTGCTCTTCGTTATATACATAGATTCGTGTATACGCCTACGCAGTAAAGGTATTTACACATACATTTGTAAAAAGTTTTCGGACACTCTGATTATAGTAATAATAATATTGCTTATGTCAGCGTATGCCATGACATGCACAGGGAACATTTTACAATGGTAGCATTATTATTAGTTTGCATTTGGGTGCAACTTTTATTGCAATGTTAAACCACATTTTTTCCCTTACTATGCAAAGCATCCATATGGATAGACGTACGCAGAGGTGTATCATCTACATCAGCTCATTACTTCGCATACAATTACATATTATGCTTATATACGAATACAACTGCACACGCATATATATATATATATATATATTGTATGTTTGTATATATAAATATATATATACAAAACGCACATACCATATATATATAAGCGCGTGTAAAGCTGTATGTTTGCCATGGGGATAACGCTTACTAGAGTTTTGCATTTGTGTTGTGTGTTATTATTGGTTTATTTTAATAAACGTTACACTCACTTTATTATGCATTCTGTTCGTTACTAGTCAGTTATTGTCTTCCATAGTCTGTCTTTATTAGTTGATCGTCATTATCATCAGTAAATCTCTACGACTCTTGATATACTATCAAACTTTATATTTACTAACTGATTTAACAAACCTTGGTATATATATACTAATATATATATGCACATATTTACAAATGTATATACATATATATATATATATATATATATATATATATATATATATCTGTGCGTGCATGTATACGTTTGCAACATGCATATGAATTTTGTGGTCTTACCAATGATGAAAGTTACAAATATTGGTTTCTTGTTTGTGTGAAGTGTTCATTCAATTTATTGTACATCTTTGTTAGTGAAAGGATATCATGTTTGTCACTGAAATAACTTTAATTTAAAATGACTGAAGGTTGACAAGAATTTCGGTAAACTTATGTATTTATTAACATATATATGTAAATAATGAAAACCAATAGTCCTAAATGCCTTATGGTATAAAACTGATAGAGGGCCTTGCAGATAAAACTACATAAATAACTTACAACTCGTACCTATAATCATTAATTTTTTTAAGTTATCTTGCCAATCATTTTATAATTTTTTATATCTTTTTCTCTTTTCATTGCCTGCTGTCGTCTGTTTTTCTAAAAATTTGTAAAGTTCAATCAAATATTTTTATTCAATATTGTAAATTGCAAGCGAAATATTTTTGTAGCTCACTGATAAAAATGTTAAACAGAGGAAAAAATTATAAAAATAAATTAGTTATAAAAATAGTTAGTTAGAAGAAGTCAATTAATATGCTTAGGTGCCAAGCAACCTCAAAATGTCAGCAAAGAAACGTCAAACATGCAAAAACTTTGGATTTTATTTCAGACCATTCCGTCCATCAGCGATTGCTGCTGAAAACGTATGAATCACGTAAGATTTTCATAAATATAGTTATTAAATAGTTTTTAGCCTTTTAAGGAAAACACACTTCAATCGCTCATCGTTCAAGCCACTAGACGGAAAGCTATACTTGTTCACATGTAAATTATCTATGGCCTTTTACTATTTATAAGTATAGTTTAGAGCAAAAGGGAAATACAGAGATCACCTAAACAGATCACAGGTGATGAGTTTATATACCATTTTTCCTAATCTTAAGTAACTAACGAAAGTTTCTGTTGATGTAAGGGCAACGTAATGACTAACAGACCAAATAAAAACTGTTGGAATCTGGGTGGATCGAAAAAATTTTTTTATCCAGTAGAAATTCTTTATTACTAATTCAATGGAATTCATTTCCATCCTCGTGCATCTCCATTAGTAATTCAATGAAATACATCATACATATACATACTTATGAAAACTTTTTGTCAATTATACGTAATAAAAATTCTGCGAAAGTATATTTATATATATATATTTAGACAATATTTTAAATCAATATCTGCCCAAGTTTCTAATTGCGTGTGGTACAGTAGGGGATTAAACCATAGTCGACGGTTAAATTCTTTTTATTTGTTTTCGCAATATCGGAAATGAACAATTGGTACAACCAGATTTAATCGCCCTATCACCCATGTCTAATCTATTGCAAGCAAAATAGCATACAGTTTGTAAAAATATGAAAATATTAGAAAGATTTGCATACATTTTCATCCCAACATAATAAAGCCTACCATATCTTTGATTATGGTATTCTTTTCTTTTTTAAATCAGCTATTTTAAAGCTAAATTCACTCACTTTACTATAAATGTGATAGAGAACTTATAAGTGTAAAATATCTGTCTCACATTCTAATATAAGTAAGCTATTACTGCAACACACCAAAGACAATGGCACAAAAAATATACATTGTGTGCAAAAAATATACGATGTAGCTGAAGGGAAATTTTTATGCTAATTTGCTTAATAGCGTTTATCCTTTTCTTTGCAATCATACAACTGTTTGATTGAAGAAGTACTTATCTTCTTCAGGGAATACTTGAAACGGCCAGCAACCCGAAAAAATTGTGAGGAAATCGAATCAAGTCAGTACGGCGCTTGTACGTCAATATTTGTTAAATTGTTGCCTGAAAACTCTTGCGCAATAGTGGCCAACATTAAGCTCTTTCAAAACGAAAAATATCCAGTCAATATTATGAATGGATATTAAAGATTCACAACTACGCAACTATGAAAATCGTTACGACGATTTTAGAGTATCATCTTTTTGATTCGGTTGTTACATATGTCGTTGCTAAGTTTTGCATGAGAAGCTCTCAAAAGTAGGATTGAAACATATAATAGCTAAGAGTTTATTAAGTGATGGATTTCGTTTAACTGTCGCGCGATAGAAAATTACAAGTTATACTTTCATCTTCTATGTCCCTCTTTAAAATGATAAATTACACTGAATTTATATGTAGAGGCAAAGTACGATTCACAAAGAGTAAAATACTTTAGATCATATGTTCCAAAAACGATTTAATGACATAACAAAACAAATAAAAACATTATAGTCGGCCAAGTCCAATCGTTAAATACCCTACAGCACTTTTCGTAGTACAATAAAAATTTTAAATTAATTTCGTGAGAAAATACGAAAAATTATAAATTTATTGTTATGTGGTCCAAAAAATAGACCTACGTGATGAAAATTCGATGCAGTTAATTTTTATGTTAAATTATTGTTATAGATTAGATTAGACCATTTTGTCTCACAAAGACTTAATTTTCACGAGAACGTTTATATACGGTCCAAAGAATAGGCCTATGTGGTTCGAATCTAGCACAGTTAAGTTTTATATCAAACTACTGTTAGCGACTCGTTTGCATCTTAAAGTATTAAAAATTAAATCTTTTTACCATATAAAGGTGATATTGAAGGTGATTCAAGCAATGCTCTCATTCGATCCGAATTTTTCAATTTATTCTATATACCAAGATATTAGTTTGTAACGATCTGCGATGAATAACGACTCTTTTTAAATTTTACGATACACGGGAAGTGGCCGTAAAAATGTTGGAACCAATAGTGTTCGCCATTGGTCACGTGACCAGACCAAATTTCATCAAAATATTTCGAAAATTGCGAACGGTAAATTAAAGGCAAAACTATTGGCATCAGACGAGCGAACAATCAGACAAGCTTAAATCAATTCAGAAAATGTTTTTGAATAGCTAGGTATAATAGAAGACGGGTCTATCTTGAGACCTTCTGAGTGTTGTGTGCATACGGTGAACATGTCTTCAGTGGCTTGTCATATACAAATAAAAATTAAGAAAAAAAATTTTTAGATCTATTAAAAAATTTCATCGATGTTTGACATAAACCTGATCAGACCCGGTGAAGAAAATTTAAAAGAAAATTTTCTTTGCAAAAGGTTTTATGGTCGTAACTGCCATTTCAGTAAACGAAACAGAGATACCTGAATCACTTTTTCTGTTTACACTAATGACTAGTGGATATGCATTCTAAACACTGGAAACAACTTTATTTTAAAAAAATTCCAGTGAACTCCACATGAAATTGATATTAGGTCTTAGACCACCCCTCCACCCACTCCCCTGCCCCTGCTCCCCTCCCCGCAACCGGGGTTTTTTTTAGATAAAAGAAATTAAACTGATTATTGGCGACTTTTCTTTATGTTTACAGCAAAACCAATGTCATAATGTGAGTTAAAAAGACCAGGAAAAAATAAATAAATAAAATGAATAGTAATCGAGAACATTAGGAAGAAGCACCGTTATATTCAAACAAACTATCAATTAGTTACGTTATTTTATTGATGGCATCTTTGAATTGTGCCAGGCAGAGAAGAGCAAATAAATATGTTTTAGACATACAGGGAAACAAGCTCACAAACACACACACACAAGCATATATGTAGATATATGTGCATACATTTATTTATTTATATGCTTTCTAACATATGTAACCAATCATTGGCAGATGCTTGGCTGATTTTTCTAATGAATCCATATTTTCATGTTCAATGCTTTCCATGGAAAACTTAAAACAGATGATGATGATGATACTGATGATGATTATGATGAGAAATATTTGGTGTTCGTGTTTTAGTGTTTTTCTGTAAGCGAGTGAAGCGTACGTCGTACGCTATTCGGTATTTGTTGCAGTCATTGGCATTACGTTACTCTAAATCATTTTAATCTCCGAACATAATATAGTGTAAGCGCCACATAGTCAGCTTGTCAGATAATGTGTCGTAATGCTTGTGTGCAAGTGCTCTACAATTTGTTTTTACTTCCCAAAAATCCTCAAATAATGTTATCCATACGTGCGGGCATATGTTTTGGTTTTTGTTTTTATGTTTAATGTTTCTTTTTTTTTCTTTTTGTGCAGTTTGTTTATATTTCGATGTACTTTTTGACAACTAAAACCGATACAGTATACAAAACAGTGTACATTTATACAACTCGCACCCTCCGCCCTGAAATAGGCGCACATGTGGCATAGAACACAGATCCGTAGAAACATACATTTACAAACTTATATACACATTTATAATCACGCAATCATATTGTAGAATTCATACAGTAGTGTATGAGAATGTCATGTGCCTTCAAAATCCATCCGTTATGCTGTGACCTCGGATTTATTTTGAATCATCAGTTTCAGTAGTAGTGGTAGGATTATTTGATGAGTTGAATGTATGGCGCAGACAGACATTTATGCATGAATACGATACTACTGGTACACATTTGTATTATTGTGCGCCCTATTACAGATGCGGTTATTAAGGAAGAATGTGACACATGTGCATATGGTTTGTATGGGTACATCACCCTTTTCGCTTATATAACATCATGTATATGCTGCATTACTTCTAATATGTATAATATGTGGAAAATTATATTATTAGATAATTTCCTAAAATCATAAATAATCACTGAAATATTTTATACAAAATTTTACCCAATTAAAAAAATGTGTAACAACAATAACTCCACTGCTAGGAGTAACATGCATACGTGTACCGGATATTTTATCGTAAATCATTTGGTAATAATTACGCAGATGTTTAGATTTTCGAAAAGAACTTAAATAAGTAAGTGGTAATAATTTAATAAATGATATATAGAAATTTTTCTAAAATTAAAATTTCTTTAATTTTTCACAACAGACGTACCTAAGGGACTAAAATACATTAATTTTATTATATCGTTTGCAGAGTACTGTCATTAGCCATTGATTTTGAATTATTCAAACTATGCTCGTCAATTTGCCTTTTCAATTTTTCAGGTATTGCTCAGGAAGAAAATTAAATGTAACTTATACGCGAGTAGTTAAAACACTACGTGATATCTTTTGAATGTGGCTATGCCTCATTTACAAACACTTCTGCAATTACTAAAAATCCGAGCGGAACTTTAGAAAAACACAATTTTATAGAATTTCCATTTGTAATTTCGTACCTGCAATAGTTGCTAATATAAAATTTGGAATAAAAAATGAGTTAGAATTGTGTGCAAATTCAACAAAGTGTTCAAGCAACTGGTTTTTTTTTGTTTACCTAACCTTTGGTATTTTATATACTCGCCCTGAGGTGATAAATAAATTAGAATTAATTTCGAATTCTTTCCCAAAAATAACTTAAAAACAAAATTATAAAATTATAAAAAATATCGTCCCTCGAGCAACAATTACCTCAAGTTTATAAACAATAAGTTCTTTCAAGGGTAAATAAACACTCGATCGATAAATTATTTGCATTTTTGACCGATATATGCATATCGATCAAATCGATTTTCTTCGTTCGTAGATTATTTAAGAAAATGTTACTAAACTTTTAGTGTTTATTTTAAGATTATTAGAATTTTTCGATTGTACTCTGAAATTGTGTAGGAATGGATCATGTGAATTTTGATAAGTGATATGTGATCGTTAACTAAGACTGTCTATGCCCAACTTAAGCTTTCAATCGTCAATTTTACTACCGTAGGCATACTGACAATACATAGTAAGCAGAAAAAGTGAAAGACGAGGAAATTGATACGACTAAATCGTAACGATTTCTTTATAGATCAGATATAAATGCTGTGCTTGCCAGAACATCCACACCAAGGACGTTGCATATAAAGAACTTGGATCAATATCGCTCTTCTTGTTGTGCTCAACATGTTTGTTCTAAACTTCTTCCTGACATTTGGTCGAATACGTATTTGCTGTTATAGTGGATTTAAATATGCAATCGCCTAAGAATTTGAAGAAGGCTAAGGCTGAAAACGGTTAAAATGTTTTTTTGATTCTCTTACTAATTTGGCTGAAAATATTGATTAATAATGAATAATAATCTAACATTATTTATAGTAGGTAGCTAGGGAAATTATGTATCTGGTTGCACAGAACATAAATGGCCGAATCTCTGCCTCTTCATGGCCATAGCTATCAACGTCATGGTTTCTTTGGTTCCTCCATGACGGCTAAAAGAGATTAAAGCTTTTAACCACTAATTCCCGGTGACGGGTATTTTTCTGGTTGTATGTGGAAGCTCGAGGGTTGTATCTAGTTTAGATGTCTTCTCTTCCCGATAGGTCTCTATTAATTAGGTCATAATACTTTGATGCTTTCCACTTGGTATCTATGACTGTTCGAGGTAGTAATAGAACTGGATGCACCTAAAACGTAAGCTAGATGTGTCAATGTCTTTCCAAGTACATAATAATCAGATAAATTAGGGAGTGCGTTGTTCACATCCGAGTCAGTAAAGGTGTGACTAAAGTGAACCATAAGTCTTCGGGGATCAGGTGCCCCAGTGAGGAAGCTCTTTGTACTATGTTGGCACGTCAACAAACTTAGAGAATGCCTTGCTGCCTGATCGCTGGGAACATTCGTTCGGGGTGTTTCGAGGCTGGTTGTTGGAAAATAAGCTGTATTTACCCTCCGACCAGAGGGAAACAATGGTCTGTACCCAAGGTGTTTGTTCTGGTACTTCAGGAGTTGAGGAGCCCCCTTGTGGGGATTGTTCCAAAGCCTGGAGGACGGTGAATAACGTTTTTGATCTGCACTTGAAAGTGCGCATGTGTAAGGTCTTTCGACGAGACACATGTAAAACATTTCAAAGTATTATTTATAATAGGTGGGTAAATGAAGTTCCCAACTTAAGTACTGGGAACGGTAAACGTACCGAATCCTGACCTCTACGCAGTCCCACCAGGCAACGTGACTGTAGCGGGGTTCTTGCTGGCCATGCTGACAAAGCTATATTGAACTATAGCTTTGTTCTGCCGCATAGCGAGACAAGGGTCAAGGTTAACTATTGATGCCCGGTAACAGATTCTCGTAGGAGCTGAACATCGGTGAGAATAGCCTTTTTCTAATGAAAAAACAAAGTCTCTTCTCTAGGTTCTATGCTGCAAAGGGATAGTACTATTTTTGGTGTATTGTGGTCTGTGGCGTGTACTATCCATAGAGGCAGTATCGGATAAGGGACCATAGCTGGCGTTATGCTGAGTGGATGATTTACTAAGTTCATAATACTCCAAAAGATAAGATGGTTGAATGGACCTTTCAGGATGCATAGCATATCCAAAGGTCCAACCAAATCTGCAGGTATCAGGTTGCGCAAAGAAAAATTGCTGCTTGTAAGTATTACTTGCCTAATGCACTGCGTGGAGAATGCTTTCTTGTCTGATCGTGGGTATCGACCCTCGGGGGGTATCGCGATGGTTGTGGAAGTAGCTGGATGGTCATGCTCTGACAAGAGGAAGATTCTGGTCTATACCCTCTGAATGTTTATTTTGGAATCTCGAGAATTTTGGAGCCCCCCTCGGGGGATTGTTCCATTGCTTGAGGGACGTCAACTATCGTTCGATGAAAAACAGTTCTGTGCTTACGTGCACCGTGGATTTAGACCTTCGAGGCAGGTACCCACGTTAAACCAATGATAGCAACTATTTATAATATATGGTAACGCAATGTTTTAAAAACGAAAATTCTCTATTATTTTGGTTTCTCAAAAATAATCAGATGAAAATTTAAAACAAAATATTTTCAATTTAATTTGTTTTAGATAATCCATATCTACTAGGATTTACAAGGATTAAATAAATAAACTATCCCGCTCACGCATAGTTCAGTTGTTCTTGTTATTATTACAAAAGTAAAAAGTAAATCTTCTGCAGTATTAACAACGCTAAAGGCAAAGACTAAGCATTTTTTAAGGTTAATATATAGCGAAAAAATAAAAAAATTTGTTGCCGTAAATATTTGAATAAACAAAAGCATTTTCTTTAGCTTTCCTTGTAATTCGTCTGTTTCTTCCAATTAAGCTAGAAGGACTAGATAAGAAGCTAACCGTCTTTGAATCTGGACGTAACTTAACAACCAGCGTAAAGGATAAAAAATGCAATATTTAATTGCACTTTGAGACAAAACTCTTAACTGGAAAACATCCTAATTTCTCAATAATGACCAATTTGCTGCCACTTGAGATTCGTAAATTAATTGCAGCTCTGTGCTCCTTGTCTACTTACTGCACACGGTAACCGATTAATTTTAAATAACATTGTACTAATTTAAAATAAATTTATAACTCAAGATATCTACTTTATTAGGTTTTCAAACAAATTTTAAGTTTGGCGCGTATACCAAATCAAACTAACAAATAGTCTGGTACGTACTCATAATTTTAAACGTACAGTCATATTAAAAAGCTTTAATTGTTTAGGTTAACGTACGTTGTAAAAAGAAGGAAGAAGAGAATTATTGCAAAGAAGTATTTAAACAGTGAACTAGAAAAATATTTGAAAAATTCTAAAATGATGTAAAACAATAGTAAAATTTTTTTAATAATTTTTAATTTCTAAATAAATGTTTTTTTTCTTTATTGAAAGAAATCAATTTTTTTGTTCTTATTGTAAACATATGACATGTGCTTTTGTTGGTTTGTTTGTTTAAATAAAAAGACCATATGACTAGTTGTCAAAGTCTGCAAAGCCTAATAAAAAGTTAAAAAAGTTAAGTAACTTTCCAAAGCGCTCTAAATGCCAAAAAGTTTCTATGTTTATCTATCCATTGCTTCAAACATGCTTAACTTAAAGGTCAAATTCTCAGAGAAAAAAAAATTCTACATGTTCTCATACTTAAGTAAAAAAATTTTAAAAACATTGCTATCATTGCTTAGCAGATATTGATCTAGTGGCTGACTCGCCTAAAATATGGGATTGATTATAATTTTAAAAAATATATCGTTTGGTATAGTAATTATCTACAATTGTTTCTACGGACGCTCGGACGGACGGACGAACGAACTCCCGGACGGACGCATAGACGGACATATGGACGAGCACATGGACGGACGCATGGACGCGCACATGGACGGACGCACGGACGGACGCATAGACAACCGGACGCATGGATGGATAGACTGTCGGACTGACGGACGCATGGACGGACACATAGACGGAGAAACGAACGAACGCACGGACGGATGGGCGAACGGACAGACGGACAGACGTATAAGCGATATAAATTCGTTACATATAAATGTCTTTTATTTCTGTTATGGATATTGCAGTTAAGAAAATTTCTGGCTTGCCAAGCTAAAGACTTCTAGAAACATCATCAATGATTGTGAACGCAATCAGAAGAACGTATTGGAGATCTCGCAAAAGTAAGATATGTTTTTAATTAAAGTGCGTTCCCGTATCACTTATATATCAGACTAAGTATAATAAGAATAAGTAAGGAAGGAGGAGGTTGAAGGTTTCTGTAATTTACTTAAATAATTTAATTAGTTTTATAAACATTTTCTGGGGAAGTAGTCTTGAAGTCAATAGTCCGAAATAATGTCATAATTGACAAAATGTCAAGAAATTTTTTTTAAATCCTTTTAAAAATCCAAAAAATACTTAAACAAACTTCCGAAAATGCAAACTATTTGTGTGTTTTCAGTGAAAACAATAAATCTTTTTCTGTTTCTACTTATTTTAAATAATTTTCCGTTTTTTTTTTCTTTCTGTTTTCATTTATTTAAACCACAAGTTGAAATGCAACATATTTTGCATTTAACCATAAACTCCCATAATTGTCATCTGAAATGATGTTTTGTTAGTAGTACAATGGCTGCATGTGCATGAGTATGTGTATGCGTTCAGTTAAAGTTTAACTTTAACGTAAAATGTATAAAACGTTTTATAAGACAAACACTAAGAAACGTAGAAACGCATATATATACACACACGCACACTTAGCTGAGTGCATTATCTTCACTATCACAATTCCCAAGTTGTTCAAAAATTTTCTGTAAGATTTTAACACTAAGGCAAGCTGCACTTGAGCTTGAAAATACCCAACAGAGCAAAACAAAAAAGAAAAGAAAAAAATGAAAAACAATAAAAATTCAAACTTTATCATTGACTTCTTTTCCTTTTTTTTTTTTTAATATTGCTTCCGCTTTTCTTCATTCACACTCTCTAAATGATTCAACACTTTATCACTTAAGCAAAGTTAACAAAAAAAAAAGAGTATAACAACAGCAGCAGTAACAAGACCGGCGTTGAAAAGGGAAGCTGTCTTAGCAAATTTTCAGTGAAATGAAAATCTGCATTGACTTTGACTACGTCAGCCCAACGAACTGTGTTATCATCATCGCTAGTTTCAAGTAGAAAACATTTAGCGGCAGCAGCAATACGTTTTGTAATTGTTACCGGAAAAACTGGTAGGTGATGATTGTTTATGCCTATACATTATTTGATGTGTGCGAATGTTTGTTACATCCTACCTAAAAGTTTTTACTCATTTTGGTTATCTGCATTAAAGTCTACCACAAACGCATAAATGTCAGAATAAATACCATCTGAAAAAACAAAGAGATGAAATGAAAAAAAAAAATACTACGAAATTACTACGTATATCAAATAGTTTGATTCCTTAGCAATGGTAAAGTGAGACTGGTTTTTCAGTTCTGCAGGTACTCAGTTTTTTTTTTTTTAATTTTTTCTTGTCTATAAATAAAAATGTTGCATCTTACGATGTTAATAACTAATTACGATAATCTCATCTCTCAATGTGGGTATAATAAATTTATCAAAATATTTGTAACATCAAGAAATTTTCTTTGGAAGTTATAAACTTGATTTACACCGTGAAATAATAATGAAAATAAAAAACAAATAAATTTGAATCTGATTTCTTAAAAAACTACGATTTAGTAAAATTTAGCTCGATAGGCATAACAAAAAACACGATGCGATTCAACAACATGTTTCTTCAAATTAAAGGATAAACTTAAACTTGCCCGCAAATGACGATCCATGTGTGTATCTTCATAGATTTAAAACTTATTTTATGAGGGATTGCACAAACTATGACGTCAATCCAAAGCATAGTACTTCGACATGTAAGAGTTCCGGTCTTGCCGAATGCTAATTACACTCTTTCCTAAAAATATTTTAAAACTTTCAAATCTCTAAACTTATTGTGAAAGATGTAAGATAATAATAATAAAACTTTTCTCAAAACATTGAAAGAGGAACGTAATATGCTTGGAAATTTCTTATAGTTTTCTTTGGGAAAAGCTAAGTTAAGCAGACAGAGTCAATGGTATTAAAAGATTAACAGTAATTGCCCCATTTGTGCTAATATGGTCAATGTTAAGAGCTTCAAAAAACACGAAATAACTCATCCTTTTCCGAGAGTACTCAATTTTATATAGCTATCAGAGCTTCTAATCAAAAGTGCGACTAATACCACAGATCAAGCAAATTCTTTTCTAAGTAGACCTCCATATGTTGTTGACAGCGTATGGAAGGAGTGTTGAAAAAAAAATTCAAGGAGGAATTCAAAGCCACCGGAAAGACACGTATAATAGTTGTTGATATGGGTACAATGGCCTCAAGGAGACTTAATCTAAAGGTTATAATTGTTTCAGTCTTAATGATTGGTTTGATTGATGTACGTACAAGCTTCAGTTTTCAAGAATCGCATTAGAACGCATATATAAACTTCCTTTTAAACCAATCCTTTTACTTATTCCTATTCGTATTCGCATTTGCATTCGCCCTTATTTATCTATTTGCATAGAAACCGCATCCATCTTGATGCTAGTTAAAAAGATTCAAATAAAAAGGATAAATTTTATAGAGATTCATATGAAGTAATGATTTCATATCTTTTAATGCCTTTATTTCATTTTTCTCGTCTTCTTATTCCCTTCTCTTCCAACACTTAAGTAGCAATTATATTTTTCGCAATTTCTTATAAATAAATTTTTTTTATTTTTTCGCTTAATGAAAATTCATTTGAACTGATCTCTTAATTTCTCTTCGTTATGCCGGAACAATTCTTTTCACTTTTATCCGACCATTACATAGTGTCAACATTGTCAACGTCAGCAATTGCACAGACTTTTGCGTCATTTAAAAAAATTACAAAAAAAAAAAAAAATCAGAAAACAAAAAACGAAACTTTTTTGTCCCTTTTGCGTCAGGGAAACGTTGATAAAAAGTAAAAATTTCTTGTCGTACTTCTTCTTGCTTTTGTTTGTCTTTCTCTTGCCGGAAATTTTATGAAAAGTTGTGAAATTCTCGAAATATTTCTTAATTTTCGTCCTCTTAGTCTTATTACAATCGCTCTTGTTTTCTTACGCATAGATATATGTTTTTGTTATTAGTTACTTTAAAACAATAGACGAGAACTTAATTTTATACACAATAATTTTATTGTAGCGCGCATTCCTTTCAACTTTAAACATGAAATAATTGAAGTGAAATTGTTTTGAAAATTTTTTACTGAGTTTTCTTGATATTGTTCTTATTTACAGGTTTGATTATATATATTAAGTTTATCTATCAGTTGATTGCAACGTAGCGAAGTATGCATCATAGTCAGACCCAGGTTCCTTTGTACATGCCTTGGAATTACTACACATGCAAAGCAATATAAAAGACGATCGATTCTAGTTTTTAATACCTTTTCTGCAATTTTGTAAGATATTTAGAAAATTGAAAATTAAAGGACAGAACTCTTAAAATTAAAAAAAAAATTTTTTTCAATGGAGGAGCAACAAACCATTCGTTCTTTATAGCGCCTTCTTTATACTTTATGGAGTTTATTATGTTTTGATTATATAGTGTCATCCATTTCGTGGTTCGCATTTAGCACACTTATTTCAGTAACATATGTAAAACACAATTGTTATCTATGGCAACATACGTTTAGTGTAATGTTTACCATTTTATAATATGAAAAATTTAACAACCGCTGAATGTGTTAAAATAGTAAAAAACGTACATTTCTTGCATTATGAGCAGATTATGAGCGGTCTATAGACAAAACTGTAAAGAAGTTTGAAGAAACTTGATTTGTAACTGTTTCATTAAGGCCCACACATTATCGAAATGTACACTTGACAGAGAATAGCGCTGTAGTTATTGAAAGTGTCGAAGAAGATCCAAATTTATCTATTACACGGAAAGCGCAGCATTTGAGCCTATATTACGGTACATTATGGTATATGTCGCATTTGAATTTGCATCTTTATGTTTTCAAAATTCACCTAGGACAAGAAGCGTAGCTAGGCCACCATGCAATGCCTTTGGATGACGATTTTTTGCCTCTAATTTTCTTCAGCGATGAGGCTGATTTCTTGTTGAATAGATCAACAAGAAAAATATCGCATCTGTGTTAATCAAAGTAAACAACTAGCTGTCGAAAAACAGTTGTGTTCGCAAAAAGTCACTGTACGTTATTTGGTCTGGACGCGTGAAGGTCCGTATTTTTTTGAAAATGGCGAGGATGTGACGCAAGTCGTAAATTCTGATTGGTACACTCACATTATTAGCAATATTTTGAAGTTGAAGATATGGATGTTGAAGATATATGGTTTTAACAGAACCAGAACCCACTCAACCCAGTTCATTTTGGCATTGTCGCTCAAGATATATTTTAGTCCTTTTATTTTAGGTTTTGACGTAGTGAATTGACCACCACTCGACTTTGTTTTGTGGGGTAACGCATGGAACACAGCTTCCACGAACAACTCTCAAACGCTTGAACATCCGTTAAGTTATGGCTGTGCCTTTGCCCGCCCGACATGTCGTCGAAAATGATCTCTGAAGAAGCCAGTTTTTTAAGATGTCTCATTCATGACATTTAAATCATGTGATATTCCACAAATGATGGCAAAGTCCATACAATACATTGAAGAAAAATTTGATACAAACTCCGATCAAACCTGTTTTATTTATGACGTCTGATATTTGCTTATCTATTGGTATCAAAATAGCGGTCTCAAAACTTACTCTGAAAAGAATATCACAAAACAATTTAAAAAGTTATAGCCCGAGAAGGCCCATCAATAAACATTCTACTCCACATCCCTTAATTTAATTAATTAAATTAAATAATATTGGGTCGAATATCCTCATACGAGAGAGCTTTTTGCCATAAAAATCCTTGCTTCTTATAGTGCTTCTAGTTAGTTCTAAAAATTAACTGACATGATTCAAGTACAATTCAGTTAATTTTCCAATCACCTCTCTCGTTATTAGTTATGAAAAATGAAACATTTTATGCCGTATCAAGGCTACTCTCTGATAAAATATGAGAATAGTCTTTAAAACTGGACCTCATAAATTTAGTACAGCAATTTTTTTTTTTTTGATCAAAAAATGTATTATTTTTGATCTCTTTTTGTTATATATAAAATGCTAAAAATTATTTGTTGTTGTTGAAGGCTTGCTACCCTTACGATAGGCCGTCGTAAAACTAAAACCATGTAGTCCAAATTCAGTAGAGTAAATTTATTAGCCAATTTATTAATTTGTACCAATTTTCATCATACACTACTAGAGATTAAATCTTATTATCGCAGGTAGGCTCTTTTTTCTAAGACTTTGCCTATGAAAAAAAACCCCAAAAATAATTTCATTTTCATAAGCAATCAAAATATTATTAGGTGCTTCAAAAAGTTTTTATCAGCAACTTCTAAAGGTAAAAGTGATGAAGTAATGGGAAATACCAGTGTAAGTAAATGTTGAATTCGATATTTTTGACCTTCCTCTACCTAAAATAACTATTTTCCTTTTAGTTTTGTCGAATTATTCAGTGTATAATCATGGAACGCTCAAAATTGAATTTTCTACATTCACTTTCTACATTCATTTTCAACATTCATGATTTGAAGAGATCTGATACCAAAGTTCATCAAAAGTTTTTAGAAGCTTATGGTGTTGCTAATCCATCATACCGCAAATTCTCGCTCTCGATTTCGATGGTTTAAAATTGAAAGCTATTAAGAATTGTAAATTGTTTCCATGTACCAGCATATTCAAAATAGGATATTTTGAAGAGGATGGTTGAAAAAATAGTCCAAAGCAAATCATTGATTATAGGCTTCGTTCTAAGACCAAAACATACATAAAAATATCTCGAATATTACGACCTACACGCTGCACATATATTCCAAAGGACAGACATATTTACACAAAGGCTAGACATATATAGACCAAAGGGTTTAAATGTATTCAGAACCATATTCTGAATTGTTATAATAAGCTATATCAAGTCATTCCGGATGTTGGCTACATTCGTACAACAAAATAGAGTAGGGTGCGAAATTTTAAATTGACTGCTTTTGTAATTAAAGGATTCAAATCATAGTCAAAATTTGAGTAGATAGATAAATACTCAACTGATTGCATGGTTTACCCTTATAAAGAGTATGTATCCTACCATTTTATGGGATTTCCAGTGCATATCTATAATATTACCACAAACTATAAACATTTGCGATATCATCTATAATGAGCGCTTAAAGGTGTATGAGCCACTTATTTAAATAAGATAAATATGTTCACACAATGACTTACAACAATGGAGGTACATAGTTTATAATTTTAGAGTAGTTAAGTATAGATACATTAAATAGTGTGTGTGTGTGTACGTATATAAGTTTTGATTTTTAACTTGCAGCTTCGATTGTTTTTGATTTTTTCACAAGCTTATTGCATACATTTCGTAAATAGGGGACATGAATTTTAGCGTAATGCATTCCTCTTTTTCCCTTTTTTCAAATAGTAGTATAGTGTGTGCGTGTGAGTCAGCCAAGCAGCTAAAGCTGTTATCATGAATATGATAACAATTGGCAAACAGTCATACTAGATTTTCGTGGTACCGTATACTTATACATTGCAGTGTTGAACTAATCAAAAATATTTTCATTTCGTGATAACAGGTGAATCAGGATATAGCTGAACAGAAAACCAACCTAATATTGTCAATAATCCAATTAAGGGCTTTTCATTTATTGTTTTCTTTTTTTTTCTTTTTTTATCTTTAATCAGATATAACAACGACAGAAACAATAATAAGAGTAATAACAACAGTAACTACATCATCATCATTATCATGATTGTTATTATCATTATCATCATCATCATCATAATCACCAGCATGATCTTGATCGTCATCATTGTAGTTATCATCATCATCATCATCAACTACACCCGAAACAAGCTGTTTTACATTATCTTGAAGTATGACACGTTTATTTATCACATTAAGGACACGACTGCTTAAAATTTAATTACACACTTAACGTCCAGTGTAAAGAAGGAAAATAAGTAAAGAAAACAAGAACAAAAATCGACGAGAAGAGAAAAAAACCAACTCACAAAAAGAGAAATTAAAGAATTATAAGAAGATAAGCTGATGAATGAATATAAGTACACATGTATGTATATTTGAAAAATTAATGAGTGCACGATGGGAAGACACGGTTACATATTGGATTGGGTACACGGTTCATACATAAATACATATACACATATCATTCGTGCGTATCGCTTAAAATGTTTTTAACGGTGAATTAAAGATTTAACAAAATTTATAAAGAAACCGGATATGAGTGATAATAAACATTATTTACGAGCTGTCAAATACTGTTATATATGAATATAACATAAACTTATAGCATTATTATCAAGAGAAAAAGAATAGCAAAAACGCACTCATAACATATACAGTATAACAGAAACACTTGTTAATATCAATGACAAATCCAACCAAACGTATCCCACATATGTGCACATTTATAGTAACAAATAAGCGATTCATCAGCGCGTGCACATACAGTTATTTATAAACATATTGTTTTGTATCCACACCCAATAATAAAAAATATATATATATAGATATTTTCTTACATATACGACTCTTACATGTACGTTTATATGTAAATTTCAATCCATAGACTTAAGGGCCAGAACACACGATCTCCTATGTTGAGTTTATGTCTATATGCCTGTTTGTACACGTAAGAAAAAACAAAAAAGAAGCTTTTTTTTGAGCGAACACCATAACGAAGCAAACAATTCAATACCGCTGAGAATGAAGTCAAAAATAAAAAGGAATCAAGAAAAAATATTATTTATGATTTCGTTATACACAAGGTGTGTGTGGCAATTGCGCAATGCACGAAAAAAAACCTAGAAATCCGACTACATTCCGTGTGAATTTGTTTTTTCAGCGACACCATTATTTCTTCGTTGAGTTCGAGTTGAATTGTGAGCTGAGCTATCATCGCTGATGTTGTTGTAGTCTATATACAGTTTTCTTCAGAAAATTTAATTCCGTTTTAAATGTAAATACTCTCTTCTTCCCCATGCATATATACATATATATGTATATATATATACATGTATGCTGTATTTGTATGTATATATATTTATGTGCATGCATTTATGTGCTGCATTCGTTATAATTTATGCTTAAGTATTTCATACACTTTGGAGGTTTACATCGCTTAAGCGTAAGTATCCATAAGTGGATTTATGTACGTACACACACACACACATATGTATATATGAGAGAGGAAAGGCTAGGTAAGCATGTTTGTATATGTGTTTTCATTTGTATTTGCGCAAATCCGATTGCAATTATCCTTGATATTTTATGTCAAAATATATAAAAACAACAACTGAGTCATTATATACACATGATAAGAACAGTACAAAAAAAAACAAAATTTGGATTATGGTTCGTTTTATTTCTTCATCTGGTGGACATATCCGTCGTGAATTTGAACGATTACCATTGATATGCATGACAGATCACTTCACTTAGTCTTTACACATTGGAATACACTTCTTACTAATTCCTCCACAGAAGGAATGCCCCAAAACATTGCTTGAATTTTTTTAAATTCTATTCTGCGGATTAGTTAGTTTATAGTAAAATTCGTCTCCTATAGATTCAAAGTTCAAATATTGTTTGCAATAGAAACTTTCATGCATTTTAATGTCTGTCTTTGTGAAAGCAATGCGCATCTTCTCTAGTTATTAAGTCATTTATTGACTTGAACTTCAATATTTATCATATAATTTTAATTTCGCAGCCATCACAGATGATACGTTTGTCTGCAGATATATAAATAAATATAAGAAACATATAACTCCGTCGTGCAAATATGATCAGGATTAATCAACATTTTGTGGATGTACATACATATATACGTAGATACATAGAATCGTGCATATATACTAATATGCATACATACGAAATTACACCTGTTCATCTAGAAACAGTCAAACTGAGGTATGAGGAAGGGTAGAGAAAGTGCGTCACTTATTTGCACGGCATGCTCTGAAGTAAGGCCGTACCAATACTACTAAATCTGGACCACTAAACTCATTCAAAAAAGGAGTGGAGGCTATACGATGAGGTTAATGAGGATCATCGATCCATAAGGCCCCAACTCGAGGCAATGCGGAAGCGGTTCCGGGATGGTCTTGGCCAAATGTTGTAGGGATCTCGTTGACAGTGCGCTCCCTCTACATCCAAGAAAACAGCATACATATATACATACATATGATATAGCGTATATATAAAATAACTACGAGATGATTACAGCTTTCTCCAATTTTTCTTCGTAATTCAATTCGGAACTTTTATAGCAATTGCTTAAGTGAGTAACATTTTCTATTAATACAATTTCTTTCTTAAATCTTATGCGGAGACTCATTATTTCCAAAGCTTAGCTTTACATATTTTATTTATTAAGTCCTCTGTTCTATAATATACTGACATGTTCATCAAAGTAAGGTTCAAGAGA